>JAEQBH010005294.1:0-292799 GCA_016808115.1 Tetrastigma voinierianum | reverse complement strand
GTAGAAGACCCATGAGTTCCCTATCTCGCACGTGAGGGCGGGTGCATCTTCCTCGACTCATAGGGTGAGGTCCTTGGGTGTGAGGCCCCGGGCGGCAGTTGAGAACCTTGCATTTAGCCACATTTCATGTCGTCTGCCATTGATAGACGAGGTTAGAGCTTAGTTGGGATCCACGGATAATTGAAATTTAGGTATAAGGCATTAAATGGGAATTGATTAGAGTGAAGAAAATGGAAGAATAAATGGAATATGGTTTGTGCACCAGTAATTAAAATGGAAATGAGAGAATTCGAGGTAGTTTAGTAATTTCCATTGTTTGACAGTCCCGGTTTACCTCACGGTTTTGGTCTAGTTTACAGAATGCCCTTGGCACTAAAGCGCATTTAAGTACGGCTTTTCATCCCGCAGGCAGATGTGTCTGAGAGGACTATCTGAGACTTTAGAGGACCATGCTTGGGGCATGTGTTGGAGTTTAGAGGGAGCTGGGACACCCATCTACCCCTGATGGAGTTCGCATACAATAACAGTTATCAGACCAGTATTGGTATGGCCCCTTATGAGGCTCTGTATGGACGGAAATGTCGAACTCCAGTCTGTTGGGACGAGGTAGGTGAAAGGAAATTAGTAGGTCCGGAAATTGTTCAAATGACTTGTGATAAGATCAAAGTTATAAGGGATAGGCGAAATTGCACTGGGCGACAAAAAGTTATCGCAGACAATCGCCGTAGGGACATGAGTTCGAGGTGGGGATATGGTATTTTGAGGATTTCCCATGGAAGGGTGTGTACTAAGATTTGGGAAGACGTGGAAAATGAGTCCACGATATATTGGGCCATACTGTAAGGATTGTTGAGAGGGATTGGAGAGGTGGCATATCGATTGGAGTTGCCATTTGACCTTGATCGCATTCAAGTGTTCATGTTTCTATGCTTAGCAAGTACATACCGAGACCCTTCACATGTATTGAGCAACCGGTGGAAATACGAGGAGAGATTTGACTTATCTGAAGAGGAACCGGTGCGGATCCTCGACCGTCGAGAGCAGTTACAACAAGATTGTTTTTTTTTTGTTTGCTGCTCAGCTGGTGAAGGTATTGTGGAGGTCATACGGTAGAGAGGCTTCATGGGGCATGAGGAGGCGGATGAAGAGGCATTATTCCATCTCTTTGATCTGGTACGAATGTTTAATTTCGAGGGCGAGAATTTTTATAGGAGGGTGATTGTAAAACCCGACGTTGAATGTTATAATAGTAGTTTTTAAAAGCGATTAGAGGTCAAATGATAGAAACGAGGTAGATTAGAATTTAGAATGCTCACAGGGCGTCGTGTTTGGACATGAAGTGGAATTTTTCGAAAATTTTGTAACCTGAATGCCTAAGGAATAATGAGGTTTCTTATTATATGGAATGGAGGGGTTTCTGAAAGGAATTTGTAAATTTCAGTTCCTATGACTTTGGTGATATTAGAAGAGAATAGGAGATTTAAGTGAATAGTGATTTCGATTTGAAAATTCGGGGCCTGCGTTGAAATTTTGAGTGGGCCGAAAATCTGAAAATGTCGAATATACATGTAGACTAACGAAAGCTGATAAAGTGAAAGCGAGTCCGTTTGGATAGTTTCAATTGTCAAAGCGTAATTCGGGTAATAATACGCTATTATCGGTTCAGATTTTAATGATTTTAAATCGATTTCGATGAAATTTGAGCCTAGAATCCAATGTGAAGGATTAAAATATTTCATGAGATAATTGAAGTTTAGGCGACCATAGAATATTTTGACATTTAATCGGTATAAAAGCGATTATAAAATTGAAGCGGGATAATCTGCTATAAGGGATATATTTATTTTCTTGTGAGAACCAATTAAAACCTTTCTTAATGACTAAGTTATGAATAAAATATTAGGTTAATGGATTTGTGATTCATTAGAATGGACCCGATGAAGCTTCTTTGGTTCAAGGGAAATTTTGGCAAGTGGGAAAGGGCAATTTTGTCACGTGTGAAGCAAAATCTAAATTTAAGGGATTAAGTTGGCTCAAAAGGAGGAGAACCGTAGGAGGGAAGGAGAGGGAAGAAAGAGAGAAAGAAAGGAGAGAAAGGAGAAGCAAGAAGAAAAGGGAGGGCAAAGGTATGAGGATATGATTTTTCTCCTCATTCAAGCTTTCAAGTGATCTTCAAGTGGTAATCAAGGAGAAGGCCAAAGAAACTCAAGAAACAAGTAGTTTCATGGTGGGAAAGTTAGGGTTTGATGTTTCCATGTGTTTAATGTGTAAATTCTGGTATGGATGTTAAATTGATGGTATTTAAGGTTTAATGGTGCTGAATTTAATATCAATTGAAAGAAAACCATGGTTTGGGATTGGGGTTTTGACAAAATCAGTGATGGGTTAGGGTTTGATAGTGAATTGTGTGTGTTATATTTGAAATGGGTATAATGCATCAGATTTAAGTGTTTAGAGTGAAAGAAAAAATGGAAGAGAGAAACGCATTTTGGTCAATTTTTTGGGCGGCGAGTCTCAGTACCGGGAAATGTCTGTTTTCTGTTTGACCAGTTTTGGTATTTTGGCCATAACTTGCGCTCAATTTTGAATCCTATTTGAGTGATTTAAGTGGCTACGTAAAATAGACTTGAAGGAGAACCCAAAAATTAAAAGATATGTCACTTAAATTCTGATCTATACGTGGCCTAAATATTCACTACAAAGTAGGACCATGTGCAAGCCAAATTCTGGTTCAGTTTTTGAACATAGATTAGCCCGGTTATTTGGCGTAAAGTGATTTCGATTTCAGGTGGGTGATTCAATTGGAATAGAACCCTTAGCACCTTAGCTTTAAATGAGTATAAAGGACATAGTGTCAAATATGAAGTAAGACCTCGGAAAAATGAGTAATACAAACTGTCACTAGAAAAATCGGTAAAATGACTGAGTTGGCATGAAAATGCCATAACTTTAATTTGGATGATCAGGTGGATTGATTCAAATTCACACAAGTAAAATAGATTCCTAGAGGAATAAAAGATATAGGAATGAGTGTTTATGGTGGATTAAATGGAAATTATGGTTAATGTGTAATTGTGATTTTCTTGGAAAGGTGAAAAGGACTATCGGACGGGGCAGAGACAGGAAGCAAGCGGGATTGAGCGGTGGCTTGTAGTGAAAATGATATTTGAGAATTGAGTTTAAAGTGGTGGTTTAATGTTAAGCAGAAAGTTTAATGTAAGAATTTTTATGTAAATATTAAGGCATGTGGAAATGTTTTATCTTGCATTGTTTTATCTTGTAATGCTATATTTATATGTGTGGCTAAATATGTATGCGTATGTTAGGTATTATGAAAGTTTAAAAATGTTTAAAGAATGCATATGTGTTTTAATGATAAAGTAAAGGATTTGAAATGTATTTATAAATGTATTTTGGGAGAAATGTTTTCTTGATGATTCTGCTAAACCTAGTGTATTAATTGTAAGGCGATATCGTAGAAGTACTTTAAGCGTGTGGATTTAGGGTAAAGTTATGGGTTACTAAGCCGAGGGAAATAGGTGTCTAGAAGTAATATCCTTACACGTGATAAAGTGCTATGACTGGAACCACATGCAAGCGTGGGTTTCTCAGCGGCGTAGTGGTTATGTTTGGGCTGTGAGCGTGTCCCTCCAGAATTGGAGTACCGAGGAAAGCTATTCGGTATGTTTGTTCCCACAGTTCCATCAAAAGAAAGAAAAAGGGAAGAAGAAAGAAAAGAAAGAAAGAAGAAATAAATAAAGAAAGAAAGTTCACAGATACAAATGTTTTAACATAAATGGATTTTAAATGCATAAGTATTTATTGAAAGAAAGTTTAAGGCATAAATGTTTAAGGTATAAATGGATTTTAATTGTAATAGTATGTATTACTTTGATATATACTGAAAATGTTATTTTAATGAAAATGTACACTCACTGGGCTCCTTTAGCTCATTCTTTTCCGTATGTTTTAAAAACATTTTCGGGACCAGAGATAGTTAGAGCGAGTAGAGCGTCCCCGGTCGCAGTGAGTCGAGGCCATTGATGAGGCGAAGGCGCGTTTCGTATATATAATTTGCATATTGTTCATGTTGAATATTTTGTTATGCATATATGTATATGTATAAAGTTGAAAAGGAACTCACGTGGGCTTTGATCCTCGATTGGACCCGAGGTATGTGGCGGTCGGCTTAGTGAAGCTCGAGAAGCCTTTAAGCTCACTTTGATAAAAATGTGCATGGAATTTAAGAAGTTTGAATGTTTTGATGATTTGAAGTAAACAAATGTATATGTATGTATATTGTGTTGATTGGGTTGTGGACGAGAAGTCCTAATATGGAAGTATAAATTAAAGTTTATAAGTGTTTTTTAAATGCTTTTATCAGGTTTGTAAATTTGGGAAAGTCAGAAAAGCAGAGAAACTACGCGATTTTTACGAAAAATCAATGTTTGAAAAACAAAGAAAAGAAAAAAAAAAAATTTATCACTTCGGCTTCCGCATTATTTTCTAAAAGATTATGTTAAAAGATTGTAAGGGGGTTCGCTCCATGGATTTTATTTGACAGGTTTTAAGGAAAGTTTCTATATCCATTCGGAGTCTTAGGGAGGACTCCCTCGGGTTCATGAGGTTAATCGGGGTCAGGGATCCTTCAACGTGTTATCAGGCACGGTTTTGGAGTTATAAAGATTTGAAAATTTTATGTTCATATGATTGTTTTATGTTTTATTTAAGAATTATAATTATTTATGTGATTTAAAATCATATAATATGCATTACATGACCTGTAAAAATTTTGAATTCACGGAAAAATCGTGAGCCACATACAGGAAACTTGAGGCATTAGTACCACCACCAAATAAAGGGTTTCATTTTATAGAGTAATACTAGATCTTTTGGTTGGAAGGTCTAGGCAAAAGAAGTCTTGGACTTTAATTTCCAAAGATTACATTTGGAGGATAGGAGAAATAGTGTGAGTGCGAAGATCATAAAAGTTGGAAAAGAAATTGTAGGCATGTGTGAAAGTCCCGCTCATCATCAACACCTTAGGAGGAATATTAATGTAATGTAAATCGAGACTCGTCAAATGGAGTCTATTCGGCGGAATGAAAATCTGTTACCCTACTTGGCATGGAAATGATAATATTCTCTGGGTTGGCTTGAGGGATGGCTTGATTAGAGGACATGGGAGATTGATATTTAGAGGAATCAATGTCAAATGATTGTTGAAAAAAAAAATAAAAATTGAAAGAAAGAGCGATATCAATGATAGATTAACATATAAATACATGATCTTATACCAAATACTTGCACGATCAATTGTAAGGATATGACGAGGTCCTTATTCAAAAATGCCACAAGTCATGTATCCAAGAAGTTAATTATGTATCATTGCTTGAAAAAGTTGAATCAATGATAAAAAGATAAAATGGAAAAACCAAAAGGGTCCATATCATGGCTTAGAAGAGGTTCTTTGTAGGTTTTTTAGTCGGAGAATTTGGACCCGCAGTAAGCGTCGGCTTGGCCGCATACGGTATGATGCGACCGGGTAGTAAGAGGCCGCAATTAAGGATGAGAGGAGCATGGGTTTGAAATCCCAGGCTACGCAAAGTCAAGGACAGAAACGGAGTGGGTCGATGTGGGTTTAGGGAGGTTCCAGTAAGCAATTAGGGTTTTATGGATTATTTATCTAAACCTCCAATTGAGTTATATTAAGGCTTTGCTTCATTAAGTGACATATGATTCTAGGTTGTTTTGCTAGAAATTGAAAAGAAAGAATGAGATTCTCAGGATTGTCAATTTAGGTCAACTTGGATATTAATGGAATGATATTAGTTTTATTGGTTTTAATTGATTTAATGACATTACTTGAAATGTTTAGGGATTAATGGAATTAATGGAATTAAGTTGAATAGAAAATGAGATGAGAGGTTAGGCGAAAGGGTTTAATTGGAAATGCATTGGTTTGATTTAGTTTAAGTAAATTAATGACATTTGGATGAATTATCAAATATAATTTGTTGAAAGAAAATGGAAGAAATTGAAGAAATAATTATGAAGGTGTGACATGTAGGATTGAGCCACCTTAGAAGTATGGAAAGTTGAGTTTCCATTGATTTTAATCAATTGGAAGTGATTAAATGCCTAATGGAATGTGTTAAATTAATGTTTTAAGGAAGAAGAATTGATTAAGGTATAAATGTGTTTTTGCTAAGGTGAAGAGGGCATTATGGGTTTTTCACTTTTAAGGATGCTAATGAAAGCGATTTAAGGCTTGCGAGCCTTGATTTAAATTGATGAGTGGATAAGTTGAGACTTCATGATGAGGATGTTCCAGTGCATTCGAACACGGTCTACGGGCATTTTGAGTTTCTAGTCATGCCATTTGGACTTATGAATACTTGGCCGGCTTTTATGGATCTCATGAATAGGATTTTGGAGCCTTACTTAGATCAGGTTTGTTATAAGGCTGTTTATTGACGATATCACGATCCTGTCGAGGCGGTCAAGGAGAAGAACATCTGAGCACTTGAGGATAATTCTCTGAGAACATTGCTTGGGAACATCGGTTATATGCTAAACTTAATGAAGTGTCGGTTTGGCTCGGCAGTTGTGTGTATTTTGGGACACATAGTTTACGCAAGGGGATCTCGGTGGATCCCGCGGAAGGTCGAAGCCCTCACCCCGGGTGGAAACTACGAGGTGTTACGAGACAGGAGTTTTATTACGGGTTTGGCGGGCTATTCTGTCAGGATTCGGTTGAGGGATTCTCGAAGATAGCCGCACCTTTGACCCAGGCGGCGGGAAAGAGGAACCGTTTTTATGGTGGGCTTGTCGGAAAGGTTTACGATGAATTGAAGGAGGGTTGACCTCATTTCAGTACTTACACTTCCATCGGGGCGGGGATGGCTTTGCGTGTATTGTGATGCCTGCAGGCAAGGCTGGGTTGTGTGTTAATACGAGAGATGACAAGGTGATTGCATATCTTCTAAGCGTTGAAGAAGCATGAAACAAAATTATCCTACCGACCTTGAGCTGCAGCCGTAGTATTTGCCCCTTCTTGGATATGGAGGCATTTTATATGGAGTGCCATGTAGAATTTTACGGATCATAGAGCTTGCAGAGTATGCGTTTGCTTGAGAAGGAGGCTGAACATGAGGCGGAGGAGATGGATTGAGCGATCAAAGTTATGGGATGTACCATTGAATATCATCACGGAAGGCGACGTGGTAGCGGATGCTCTTAGTAGAGACCCGTGAGTTCCCTATCGCACGTGAGGGGCGGAGTGCGTCTTCCTCGAACTCATGAGATTGAGGTCCTTGGGTGTGAGGCCCCCGGAACTGGCTTGATTCGAAC
Organism: Tetrastigma voinierianum; assembly: GCA_016808115.1. Classification (NCBI taxonomy): domain Eukaryota; kingdom Viridiplantae; phylum Streptophyta; class Magnoliopsida; order Vitales; family Vitaceae; genus Tetrastigma; species Tetrastigma voinierianum. The sequence continues at coordinate 285,446 of JAEQBH010005294.1, read as the reverse complement.
CTTGTTAGCCACATTTCATGTCGTCTGTATTGATAAACAGGGATTGAAACTTCGAGATTCAGGATCCACAGAGATAGTGAGATTAGGTATAAGGCATTAAATGGGGAATTAAGAGTGAAGAAAATGGAAGAATAAAATGGAATATGGTTTTTGTGCATAATTCGGCCAAATGGAAATGAGAGAGATCGGGTAGTTTAGCGTAATTTCCAAATTGTTTGACAGAATCGGTTCCCTCACGGTTTGGTCTAGTTTGAATGCCCTTGGCACTGGCTGCATTTAGTACGGCTTTTCATCCACAGACCAGGATGGCGATCGAGAGGGGCCATCTGGAGACTTTAGAGGGATATGCTTAGGGCATGTGTTCTGGAGTTTAGAGGGAGCTGGGACACCCATCTACCCCTGATGGAGTTCGCATACAATAACAGTTATCAGACCAGTATTGGTATGGCCCCTTATGAGGCTCTGTATGGACGGAAATGTCGAACTCCAGTCTGTTGGGACGAGGTAGTGAAAGAGGAAATTATTAGATCGGTAATTCAGAATGACTTGTGATAAGATCAAAGTTATAAGGGATGGTAGAAAATTGCACAAGACCCGACAAAAAAGTTATGCGGGACAATGCGTAGGGACTAGAAGTTAGTGGGAGATATGGTATTTTGAGGATTTCCCCATGGAAGGGTGTACTAAGATTTGGGAAAGCACGTGGAAGGCGAGTCCACGATATGATGAGCCATCTGGGATTGTTGAGAGGATTGGAGAGGTGGCATATCGATTGGGTTGCCATTTGACCTTGTTCGCATTCGCGATGTTTTTCCATGTTTCTATGCGCCGCCAGAGTACAGCCGCGGACCCTTCATGTGATGACGAGCGGCGGTGGAAATACGGGAGGATTTTGACTGCTCTGAGAGAAGGGCGGTCAGATGTGACGTGAGTCAGTTCTGGCATAGCAAGACTATTCCATTTGGTGAAGGTGGCTGTGGAGGAGTCTCTGATGAAGGCTACATGGGAGCATGAGGGAGCAGATGAGCATTGTTCCCATCTCTTTGATGCAGTCTGAATGTTTTATTTCGAGAGACGAAATTTTTATAAGGAGGGGTGATTGTAAGGCTAACTTGGTTGAATGTTATAATGGTTTTAGCGATTAGGATCAGTAGTAAAGCTGAGGTAGATTAGAATTTAGAATGTAGGTTGTCGTTTAGGACATGAAGTGGAATTTTCGGTATGGCAAGGCCCTTTAAGGAATAATGAGTTTCTTATTATATCAGAATGGAGGGGGTTTTAAAGATTTATAGGGGTATTTCAGTTCTATGACTTTGACATTTAGAAGAATAGGAGATTTAGAGTGAGATGAGTGATTCCAGGATGAAAATTCGAGGGCTGCGTTGAAATTTTTCGGAAGTGGGCCGAAAAAACTCTAAAATGTCAGAATATATCATAAAGACTAACGAAACTGAAATAAGTGAAGCGAGTCCGTTTGGATAGTTTCAAGTGATCGAGCGTAATTCGAATGTATCGCTATTATCAGGATTCCAGATTTAATGATTTTCAAATCAAATTTAGATGAGTTGAGCGCTAGAATCAATGTGAAGGATTAATTAAAATATTTCATGGTCAATTTGAAGTTTAAGAGCGACCATAGAATATTTACGACATTTGTAATCGGTATAAAGCGTTATAAGGTGAAACTGAGATAAAATCTGCTATAAGGGATATATTTTCTTGTGAGAGCCAATTAAAACCTTTCTTAATGTAAGTTATGAATAAAATAATAGGTTAATGGATTTGTGATTCATTAGAATGGACCAATGAGCTTCTTTGGTTCAAGGAAATTTTGAGTGGGAAGGAAGCAGAATTTGTCAGTGTGAAGCAAAATCTAAATTTAAAAAGTTAAGTTGGCTCCAAAAAGGAGGGAGAACCCCGTAGGAGAGAAAGGAGAGGGAAGAAAAGAGAGAGAAAAGAAAGGAGAGAAGGAGAAGCAAGAAGAAAAGGGAAGCGAGGTATGAGATGTGATTTTTCTCCTCATTTCAAAGCTTTCAAGTGATCTTGAGTGGTAATCAAGGAGAGGAGCCAAAGAAACTCAAGAAACAAGTAAGTTTTCATGGTGGGAAAAGTTAGGGTTTGATACTTCCATGTTTGTATCTTTAAATTCTGGTATGGATGTTAAATTGATGGTATTTAAAGTTTAATGAATGTGAATTTAATGTATCAATTGAGAAAACCATGGTTTAGGTTAGGGTTTTGACAAAATCAAGTGAGTACGGGTTAGGGTTTGATAGTGGTGTGTGTGGTATGTTGGGAAATGGGTATAATGCATCAGATTTAAGTGTTTAGAGTGAAAGAAAAATGGAGAGAAACATTTTGGTCAATTTTTGGGCAACAGTCTCAGTACGGGAAATATCTGATTTTTGTTTTGACCGGTTGCAGTATTTTGGCCATAACTTGCTCAATTTTGATCCTATTTGAGTGATTTAAGTGGCTACGTAAAATAGACTTGAAGGAGAACCAAAATTAAGAAGAATGTATCGCCAAATTCTGATCATACGTGGCCTAAATATTCACTCAAAGTAGGACCATGTGCAAGCCAAATTCTGGTTCAGTTTTTGAACATAGATTAGCCGGTTATTTGGACGTAAAGTGAGTTTCGGTGCTCCGAATTGGGTGATTCCAATTGGAATAGAACCCTTAGCACCTTAGCTTTAAATGAGTATAAGGACATAGTGTCAAAATATGAAGTCAAGACCTCGGAAAATGAAGTAATACAAACCACTAGAAAAATGGTAAAATGACTAGTTGGCATGAAAATGCCGTAACTTTAGTTTGGATGATCCGATTGGATTGATTCCAATTCCTAAGTAAAATAGATTCCTAAGGAATAAGAATACTAGGAATGAGTGTTTATGGTGGATTAAATGAAATTACCAGTTTAATGTGTAATTGTGATTTTTCTTGGAAAAGGTGAAAAGGACTATCGGACGGGACGGGAACTGACGGGAAGCAAGCGGGATTGAGCGGTGAGAGGCGTAATTGAAAATGATATTTTGAGAATTGAGTTTTAAAGTGAATGGTTTTAATGTTAAACTGAAAGTTTAAATGTAAATTTTATGTAAATGTTAAGGCATATGGAAATGTTTTATCTTGCATTGTTTTATCTTGCATCAAATGCCTATATTTATATGTGTATTAAATATGTATGCATATGTTAAGGTATTATGAAAGTTTAAAAATGTTTAAAGAATGCATGTGTTTTAATGATAAAGTAAAGTTTAAATGTATTTATAAATGTATTTTGAAGAAATGTTTCTTGATGGATTTACTAAGCCCATATGTATTTGTGCCTTAGTGATATCGTGAAATAACAGCGTGTAAGGATTTAGAGGGTAAGTTATAAGGTTACCTAGCGGGGAAATAGGTGTCTAGAGTAATATCCTTACACGTGATAAAGTGCTATGACTGGAGCACATGCAAGCGTGAGTTTCTCACTTGGCCCGTATTAGTTATATTTGGAATGTGGCTTGTCCCTCACCGTCGGTGAGCTGTTGGTGTGTTTATTCCCCCCAGGTTCCATCAAAAAGAAAGAAAAAGGGAAAGCAAAGAAAGAAAAGAAAGAAAGAAAGAAAGAAATAAAGAAAAGAAAGTTTACGGTACAAATGTTTTAAACATAAATGGATTTTAAATGCATAAGTATTATTGAAAGAAAGTTTAAGGCATAATGTTTGGTATAAATGGATTTAATTGTAATAGTATGTATTACTTTGATATATCTTGAGAAGTATTTTAATGAAAATGTACACTCAGCGGAGCTCCTTTAGCTCATTCTTTTCAATATGTTTAAAAACATTTTCGGGACCAGAGATGAGTGAGGCAGTGAAGTCCCCCGGTGCGATGAGTCGAGCCATTGATGAGGCGAAGGCGTGATTTCATTGTATATATATAATTTTGCACCTTAATTTCATGTTAGATATTTTTGTTATGCATATATGTATATGTATAAAGTTGAAAAGGAACTACGTGGCTTTGATCCTCAGTGGACGAGTGCGTGGCGGTGAAACTTAGAAGCCAGGCTCAAGCCCCGAAATGCTTTGATAAAAATGTGCTGGAATTTAGAGGGTTTGAATGTTTTGATGATTTGAAGTAAACAAATGTATATATATATGTATATTGTGTTGATTGGGTTGTGGACGAGAAGTCCCTAATATGGATATAAAATTGAAAGGTTTTATAGTGTTTTTAAATGCTTTTATCGGGTTTGTAAATTTGGGAAAGTCCAGCGAGAGGAAACTGCGATTTTACGAAAAATCGAGTGTTTGAGAAAAAACAAAGAAAAGAAAAAAAAAAAAAAAAATTTATCACTTCGCTTCCGCATTATTTTCTAAAAAGGTATGTTAAAGATTGTAAAGGAGTTAGCTCCATGGATTTATTTGTGATTTAAGGAAAAGTTTCTATATCCATTGGAGTGCCGGGAGGTCCCCTCGGGTTCATGAGGTTAATCCGGGTCGGGATCCTTCAGCGAGAGTCGGTGAGGACTCGGGATCTGAGTTGGTCATGTAGGCATTCAAGTAGGATCATGCATTTGCTTGAATGAGTGTTTAATTTGGAACATTGCACTGCACTTAGGTGGTGAGTAGCCAGCCAGGGGTGATTCCCGCCCGAGCATTAGCTCCTCATCGTGGGACCCCCCTTTGCAGTGCGGGGGAGGCGTGCGAGGAGATGTAGATCTGGGGTGAGTTAGAAAATGGGAATGTGGCTTTTGGTGGTTTATGTATTAGAACTTTTAAGTTTAATATATGTATTGTTTAAGAAATTAGAAAATATTGCGCTCTCTTGTAACTATAGGATATATAGTTGGATTCATAGTTGGTATGCATATTGGTATTGTTTATGAGCCCCAGTGGCCGTGATACTGGATATATATTGGACTATATTACCTTGTTTGGGACGGGATATGCGGGTTTAGACAGGTTTTGTATTTAGGTGGGCTCCAGTACAAAGGGGCTACGCAGATTTTCTAAAGTGGCGTCGGGGTAACCGAGCCTCGGCTTCCGTGAGGTTGACGGGTAGTCAACGGACACCCCGGGTTTGGGGCGTCACAAATAGCCTTAAAAAAAAATTTAAAAAAACATATCCTAGATTTGGAGGATCAAAGTGTGCTAAATTTTTTTCATTTTTTTATTGGTAAACTTCTAACTTGAGTGACACAGACTATATATTTCCTTTATTTCATTTGACTAGTGATTTTAGGGTAGACGCTTGACAAAAGAGACATACATTAATTAATTGTAAATTCTTTACGAAACCATATTTTTATAAATTTGCCTATATGAACATGCATAGTCGACATATATATCATGAAATAAAGTAGATTAAGAATGGATATGCTATTGAGATAATTAATTTGTCTTTTTATGTGAAGTTTATTGGAAGATTGGTCTTGAAATAAATTAAAGTATGTCTGTTGCGACTTGTAAGCCAATTCTAATTTCAAAAGATATGTTTTTTCACACTTGGAAGGTTGGTTGAGACATTCTTTAAATGTTATTGAGAAAGTTTCTCTTTCAAATGAACCAAAATCCGCCATTTCAAAACTAGGGTTGATATCATTCATGTTGGGCCCCCAAAATGTTAAGGTCGTACTAAACATTCTAAAATGAATCCTATAATATCGATATGATTCCCACACCTATGAAGTGTAAAATATTTAGAGGAATTCCTTATAAAATGAAATAAAAATTGAGGGTTAATTACGAGGATGAAATTTCTCCTTACTTTGTCGTCTTCAAGCTAAAAATCCCCTAAATCATATAAAGATGATTAAATATGATTAAGATAAACACATCCAAAATAAACAAGAAAAAAATAAGAACACAGAGATTTAGTTCAACATAATCTTACCTACATCCACGAAACGAAAAAAATATTTATTGTTCTGGTTTTTCAAGTACATAATCACAAAAAACTATAAATACCAGCACACACACACACACACACACACACACACACACACACACACACACATATATATATAAACCTTAAATCAAATTGGGTCGCTCTAATGGGTCAGATCCATTACGATCCTGTGAGACCCCAGAAAATTTCAATTTTCTAAAAAATGGCAAAATCGTAATTTCTGTAAAAAAATCCGAGAATTTTAGATCTCGAGATGATGGGCGGTTTCAGTTGGAATCGTCTGCGAGGAAATCCTAGGTAACTCACGTCGAGGCTTCCAGTCGGTCCAGGGACGGTCGAATTTACGGCGAATGCCTTTGAAGGCGTGGGTTTGGAGAAACGCGATGGGTTTCGAGTCGTAGAAAATAGCCGTCGGCGAAATAGGTGACTGCGGGTGAACGGTTCAGTCAGTGTGACCTCCCGACGGAGGTCGTAAAAACTTCTTGTCAGAACTGGGTCGGATTGTTCTAGCCCAGACTCATGGAAAGCCCATTGAGTCGAAATCGAATTCATATGCCTGAGGTGGATAGTGGGTGTCAGACCGGTGTTAGACCGAGGCTCAGCTAGATTCGACTCGGCTCAGTGATTACGAATTATTTCGTGCGAGTTTTGACTACGTATGACCAGCCGGAAGGTCATAACTCCTTCGTCGAACTCCGTTTGGTGTTCTTTAGACTCTAACAAATCCATTGAGTCAAGATTCCATCCATGTTCCTGTGAGACGGTGGGTGATCTGGCGTTCTAAATTCTGTTTTTGTATCGAGCATTCAGTTTGCTTAGTTTGTCAATCGATGTGTATGGCTAGGGAAATAACATGACCATTACATGGCATGTTGTAGGATACTATTGGGTATGGTAGGGTTGTCTGGGAGGCCACATGAGGAGGCCATATGCTTTAGTTCCAAAAACTTGGGGCCCGAAAGGATGCAGAGGATTTCTATAGCCCGGTTCCACACGGTCGGCTGTGGTGGGTTAAGGGTTTGAGCCCCGGAAACTAAAAGTTTCTAGGTTTTATGTTTGTTTGATGTCGTATGGATGATTGGAACAAGGCGGTTCATGATTGTGAAGGGGCCGTGAGGTACCCGGTTGGATGGGTCAAGATGGTGACCTTATTGTGTGTGTGGCTTGTTTCAATAACATGGAAATTATGTGTTGTTGGTGTGATGCGTTGGACAGTTCCAAGATGGACTGTTGGTTTGTGTATTAGCCCATGTGAGCTAATTTATGTTATTGCTATGTGTTAAAAGAATAACATGTTGATTGTGTGTATAAACTTTCCGTTAATATATGCATGCATAATATATTAACATGAATTAAGGTGAAAATAGCATATTGCATTTCATATGCCTTCAGGGAACCTAAGAGTAATAGAGTGTGAGAGTGCATGACACGAGTTTACGAAAAGGACATGGTTGAAGAATTTCACAGATCAAATTTCCGGAGAATGGGGTTAGGAGACGGTCCAACAGATCATTTCGGATGAGGACCATGACTGTTCGGAAGGTTCTCCAACACATTCGCCTCAGAGGGTAGTCCGTATTTTCTGGGCATTGATAGTGTATTTTCAAGAACAACAGGTTTTGTTTTGAAAATGATTATTTTTCTCATACATAGCTTAGGCAAGTGTGAGGGAGTTAGTAAGGGCTCGAGACATGGGAATGGGTGGGTCACTTTCTCATCCATGACATATAGACATTTGAGTAGGAACTTGCATGTTTTACTTAAATGTGTGGTGCGACCATTGCATGTGCACTTAGAGGGAGGGGGGTAACCGCGTAGGAGATTATCACTGCGGGCTTTGCTCGCGGTCGTGGGACCCCCCCTTTGCAGTACCGAGAAGGCAGCGCTCCTTCGAGGGTAGTAGTATGAAGGCAGTTGTGGCCTTAAAGTGGCCACGTAAAATATATTAGAGCGATCTAGTTTTAATATAATTTGGCATATAAAGTGTAAAGAGTTGTACATCAAACTCTTGTAAATGTGTACCATTGGTTATTTGTAGAAAATTATCTGAGTAATGGGTCTCCATATACGAGACAAATGAGTGTGATGTCAGACAGCCGATATTCACATGTATTCCCTTGAGGTGTGGTGGTCGGCCGGGACCCCAGGATAGGGCGTCCTGAGATCCTCACCTTAATCTTCATCACAAATCTCACAAAAAAATCCCTTTCGAGTCAAGCTCCCAAAATATTTCGGGTCAAGTTGTTACAAAAATTCTAACACACATCATTCAAGAAATAAAAGAATTATCCAAGGATATATATTAGCGCACAAACTTATCTTCTTTTCTAGTCTGATGGCCCGGTACCGCAATTCATTGTAAATTTTCAACGAATTGTTTATCATTATTATAAAAATTAATACAGCCGTCGACAAGACTTCACAATATTCCGCTGATAACTTTCAATTAAATTTATATACTATTCTTGTAAAAATTAATATATATCTTATTAGTAGTAATCCAACATGAGATATCTCCTAAGAAAACCTTTTCTTGCACATTGGTTCTCCGCGTATCTTTGTACTTCAAAAGGATTTTGGATAAGTCCTTTTTCAAAAGTATATCAATCAAAGAAGAGACAAAACCAGTGTCGGACAAGCTGTGCTTTCGAGGGTAGACATGCTATAAGCAGGGGCAAATGCCCGCGAAATTTTGGAAAAAAAAAAATATTTATATTAAGATTTGAACCCATATACTTTGAATCAAAGTAAAATATAATTTTTGTTAATTAAATTATTTAAGTGATTTATGCTTTAATTTTCTCCCACTAGAATTAATCCAGGCTATATTTGATTCCCATAAAATGTAAGAAAAAACGAGGAAAGAAAAAATTAAGTAAAGTAAAAATAGGGTTAAGTCACACATATTGATTTCTATTTACTACTTGAACAAAATTTATTATTTTTCTTGGTTAATATAAAGATTAAATAATTTTAAAATTAGTAAGTTTTTTAAGTAATTTTATTTATCATTGATTTTTTTAGGGCTATGTTTGGTTGGAAAATTTGAAGGAAAATCAAAGGAAAAGAAAAATATGAAGAAAAAAATATGAAGGAATATAAAAATAGATTAAATTCATATAATATTTTTACTTTGTTGCCTCAAATCAATTTTCTTTATTTAAACTCATCAATATAAAAATTAAATGAATTCTAAACACTTAAAATTTCCTAGTAATTTTATTTATATTTGATTTTTAAAATTATGAGACAAAGTATTTTCCTTAATATGTTTGAACACACTTTCTTTTGTATTTTCAATAACCAAACAAACCTAAATTTTTTTAATAGACAACTAAACACTGTTAAAAGCATTGTAGCAATTAACATTTTCTTTCCTTAGTACTTTTCAGAAATAGAAATACAATCTTAGTGTTTTTGTCCATAACTTATTTTCTCAGGTTTGCCATTAAATGCAATGATGACATAGAGGACTAAGTAGCATGGCAATGGATAAGATATTCGAGATATAATTTGTATTCAATATGAAGATTTTGAAGATTGGTTTTAAAAGAGAATAAAAATGGGGGTGGTAGGCGACATGTTCACCATTTCGATATGTTTAACTTCAAAGGCGGTTGAAATGAAAGCCCTTGAAAATATTAGAAAGACTCAATCCAAATGAACTCAAATCTCTGATAATTTTATAGGGTTTCAGATTGGTGTCTGCTTTAATTAGAACTTTGGAACGAGTGATCGGAACAAATTTTTGAAGCCATTGTAAGGGTAAGGTACACAAATGCTCTCGAGTTTTGCTCGTATGTCTCACTTTGTTCTTAAACTTGTTTCGATCCCAAGATATCCCTAACGTTTACTTTGTGCTTCAGTCAATGCCATACTACTTTAGTAGCTCGATCATTACGTGTCATTAAATGTCATAAGTGGACAAATGTCCATTAAAATGCGATTAAACACTGCGTGTCAGTTTCACCAACTTTGGTTAGTTGTGACTTTTATGATAGGCATGGATGGAGTTACGAGTATGATTCTTAGGGTTGAAAAAAAAGTTCAAGGATAAAAATTAAGGACATATGTGAAAAACGAGACATTTATTGCACCTTATCCTAACCATTGTATCGTATTTATAAGGGCTTTTTGCCAAAATTAATGTAGAATTGGTTGTCGACACATCGAGAAAACTCAAGACACGCTTTTAATGATTATCATACATGATAGTGATTTTGGGGCGTGAAATTGATAATTTTATACTCATGGAAATATGACTATCAAAAAAAGGCGGACATGCATGCATGTTGTATGCACCTAATTGATCGGTATTAATTACTCTAAGCAGTCGTGTTGGTGGTAGTTTTCTACTCATCATCATTGTCTTTAAGATGGAAGATTTTATATGAATAGTTAATATGACTAATTGATCTGAAGTATCCACGTTAACTTGGATTGGGTATTGTTGTAATAAGAAAACAAACACAGATTTACATAGTCGATAATGTGCCTACATCCACGAGAACGATGATTAAAACTTTCACTATCACTAAACAAGGTTATATAGAAAAATATTTATAATAACTCTTAGTATAATAAAATTATAAAAATATCCATATATCTTGTACCATACTTCATTCCCATCGAGATTTGTGATGGCCTTTGCTCATACTATTTATACATATTTTTCCCACAAGTATGGCTACATACTGTGTATAATCAAGTTTAGATCAAATTGGTTGTCTCTTATAAATAATAATTTTCACCTTAAAAAGAGTAAAATATCTTGTTGTCATTTAATCATAGACTTCTTTCAATCTATAGGCCTATTTTAAAGTGATGATGACCCTTAAATCTCAAAATCAATCATATTTACAGTTATTATAAAGTAGATAACATAACTTTGCCGGTTGTGACCTAATTTTGATCGACTTTTCTTAAAAAGGGATTTGGATAAGTCCATACACGTGTATATCCGATCAAAATTCGTTAAGAAAGGCTACGATATATATATTCAATCAAACAAATGACAAAAAAAGGAATTAAGACGATACAAAATGCAGCGGTGGTGCCCCCGATTCTTTGGCCCGATCAATTCAACAAATTCAGCGACCACCCGAGTTGGTTTAAAACTTGAATCGGGTATAAGAAGAGGAGGAACAAGGATTTGAAATTTCTTAAAGAGTAGATATTATTATAATTCCAAGAGAATATTTCTCAATATATATATATATATAAAATAATCACATGAGTGCATGTGCCCCTAAATTTTGTTTTTCCAACTCGTATGACAAAAAAAAAAAAAAAAAAAAGAATTGTTTTGAGATTATTGTTTTTGAAACCAGAGCTTTATTACCATATTCATGTGGAATTAAAGGAGTGCGGCGACAGCCAAGCCAACTTTGTGACACCCCCAGGCCCGGGGTGTCCGTTTGTCCCCACAATCAACCGCGGAAATCTACATGTCTCGTGTTGAGACTAAAACATGAAATAAAATAGCCATGGGACCCATACATCCATACTCATAAAACAACATAATCAACTATATTCTCATAGTTCCCATTATACAAAGATTTATACATATTTACAATATTTACTCAAAGCCACATTTCGGCTTTTTCTCCAACTACCTCTCTTTGCGTCTGATCTCCTGGATAGTCCCTTGTGCACGAAGGGGGTCCCACGGCGGGGTGAGCAAAGCCCGATGAAAGTTTTCCCTCTAGGGTTACTCCGCTAAAATGCATATGCAATGGAATATATAAACAATCGATCACATTTCATACAACTATTTCCTATTATGTAAATGTCTACATCATGCATGAGTCCCTGACCCCTCATGCTCACGATCAGTCCCGACCAACTCCCTCACCTAGAATGCAGTGTGAGATAAAACCGATCCATATACCAATTTAAACCATTGGAGACCCTCACGATTTTATTTATCAAATTCTTTTCCCTTTCTTTTATGGGCCCGCAGTTTCGGGGTTTACCATGAGGGCCAGCCTTACGCCTTTGCGCCTTTCCACGAACTTACATGTAGGAGTTCATGTGCAGCAATTGGGCGTTCTTTGTTTTTTGGGACTTTCACCACCACGGGGGATCTGACCGGCACGCTCCATGAAACATGTAATTTATCATTTTGATCATTTTACACACTCGTGAATCTCTACCTTGGACTTTGTCCCATTTTTCCCAGAGTTCGACATTTCACCAATACGGATGAATAAACCTTACCTGCACCCACACGGGCGACGTGATGTGGCCGTGCATATGTAATGCATGATGCGATGCATTTTCTCATGTTATGCATGAATGAGCCTTCTGTAATGTGACGCCCCGATCCGAGGAAATTCAGTTGACTACCACCCGTCGGCCGCGGAATACAAGTGGATGTCGGATTACCCGACGCCACTTGAATCGAGGGCGAGTCTCAGCTTTGTGCGGGGCTCTACCCAGTGAAACATGAGAGCACATCCCCGGCGATCGATATAACCATAATGATACAAATATGGATAAAAAGCGACCTCTTGGGCCCGTCGCAATATCATAAAAAACATATCCTTATATCCCATAGTTCTAAGAGTTAGACCTTCCTCTTCTCTGACATATGTCGAGTGCAAATTCTAATACATGTGAAAATCATCAAAGCCACGTTCAGGCTTTCTTAGCTTCAGTACTCTAGAGACCCAGTCCTCGCACAACTCCACACTTTTTGTAAAATAAAGGTCCCACGTGGGGTATTTAAAGCTCGATAAGGAGAATCGCCCTAAGTGGGCTACTCACCCTTTAAGTGCGGTCTGATGTTCAAGTAAACACACACGTCAAGAGCAAATTCGTGATCACTTGAATGTGCGTGCCATCCCGATGTCGAGTCTGCTGAGCTCCCTCACACTTGCTGGCAGTGTATGAAACCAATCATTTCAAAGCAAAGCCCTTTGTTCTTGAATATCCTATCGAATATTCGGTAAAGCCTTTAGACTAGTCAGGCGAAGGTGGTTGGTGAGCTTTAGCAGTCATGAGTCCTCATCAGAAATGATCTGTTGGCCCGTCTCGACCCGATTCTCTGGAATATCATCTGTGAAATTCCTTTCAAGCTTATTTTCGTTTTTCTTTCAATTTTCATGTCATACTCCACCTAATTTCTAGGCTACGGTCTGTATGAGATGCATTAATGCCATTTCAATCATTTTCCATAATATATCAATATGCATATATTATCGATTTAGAATCACATACATTCCAACAATATCAATCAACTCCCAAATATGCTCACTTGAGGCTAATCGCTATTCCATTTCCAATGGCCTACACCTGATTATATTCCATATAATTGTGATTAAAGATAACACATCAAGCTTATGCATTAACATATTAAAATCATCTCGATCGCCTACAACCACAATTGTATTTTATATAATTATGTCCTTATATTAACATTAAATTTATGTATTAACTATCACATTTCCACACAAACTCAAGCCATTAATTTCAACAATTCAAGCACACAACACATGGATGATTTTGTCGATTCACCTGACCGGAATTTGATTTTATGATCCACGAAACCAACTGATGGAAATTTCATCCCGCGGGTAGCCCACTTGTCAAGCTCTCGGTTTCATTTTGGAAGGCGAATTTCTTACCCATTTTCGGTCTTATACTCACCAAAATAGAATTTAATGCATAAATTCCAACATAACGCGACCACATCGGTTTTACGGGCTTCACGTGTGACGCCCCGAGCAGAAGTCCGTTGACTACCGTCAACCGCGGGGAATACAAAGTGGGTGTCGGGTTACCCCGGCGCCCGCCCGGTCGGGGCGAGTCTCCTTTAATGCACGAGGGGCTCTACCGGAAATACAAAACTTGCATATCTGTCCCCCAAACGGTTCGGTAAAATCGATAATCCGGTCACATGAGTATCACGGCCACTTGGGCCTGGCATCTCAACATACATACCATTATCTTAATAGTTACAAAGAGTTCAATAAGCTACTCTTATACAACATATATTAATTGAAAAGCATTCTAATACATGTATACAATGTGACACCAAAGCCACGTCGGCTCACTTCCTGATAAATCTCTCTAGGGCCGAACCGTCTCCTCGCACGCTCCATGTAAAGGGAGTCCTGACGGGGACATTAATGCTCTCGATGGGAGAATCCACCCCCAATGGGCCTCACCACCTAGGGTAGGTGCAATGTTCACAGAAATGAAACACGCATTGAAACGATGCATGATCCTACTTGAATGTCTGCATGTGGCTTCGGATCAGAGTCCTCACGACTCTCCGCTCGCTAAGCTATGAGAGGTATTGTTTATTAGTGGACAACCCTCAGTGTATATATATGATTGGTAGCTCAGACGATTGATATATTACTTGTTGTAGACTACCCTCGATGAATATCAATTGGCCCGCTCCAGAGCTGATTGATATTTTTAGTTTGTGGACTACCTCGATAAATTAATATTTTGAACTACCCTCCAGGGCTTGTTCTCTCTAGACTCATCATGCACTAACTCCTACAATCCTAGGATGTTCAGTGCATATGGAATCTATGTATGCCGGTTCCAATATAGTCTAATCACATGCAAATATGTAAACATGCACGTATTCATAATATCCAATCAAATCATATATATAATTATCATTTCAAACATCAAAATTAGCTCACTTGGGCTAATAATCACACACGAGCAATTTAATTTAAATCACTCGACCAAACACACATTTTCACAAAAATATATTTTGAGAACACTGTTTCGGGAATAGTGAAACCACCGATTCTTATTCAGTCCACTCAGTTCACTTAGTGAACACTTAATCAACCATTCAGGCCCCGTGCATACCAAGTAAACATTTAATCCATAATCAACACTCAATTTTACCCCAAACAGCCCCTACCATGGTTACGAATTTTTCATAATAAAAGAAATTTCCAATAATTCGGTCCCATGTTTTGGGACCGATCAAACGGCCCCTAACGGCCTCTTTCGACTCAAACATTCGTAAAACACTTAAAATGAGAATAAAACTCAAGTAGGGAGAAAATCCTACCTCAAGGAGTTTGAAGAAACTCCCAAAATCTGGTACCCACGCGAAGCCCTCTCCGCGTAGAGCAGTTCTCCCTCTTGTACTGAAGACTGTCGACGGTTGGATCTTGTGTATTTCTAGAGAGAAGTACTCTCTCTCTAAAACTTTCTCTCAAGCGGAACTCTTTGCATCTCATTTTCTTTCCACGTTTCCCCTTTTTTTGAAGAAGACAAACACTATTTAGTGTTTGTCTTATTCTCATTTAATAAATTCTCAAAATGACCATTACGTCCCTCTTTTACCAGAATTGATAGTCGGCACTACCTCGGTCGTCCATTTTCATCATTTCTCTACTCATACCACTTATGGAACATGAGTACTTGTTATATGTGACTTACCGTCGCTTGATGAAAATCATTTTACGACATCAGTACGTCTGCCATTAAGCGTGCCAACTCCATTTGTCGGGAATTGACCAATTTTACGTCTTTAACTAGATTTAGCGAGGCGATTTCCCGCCCGATTGCAATCCGTTTAGATCAATAAAGATCCTAGAATAAATTCACCAGTTTTTAACGATACAATTTTGTATCGAATTTCACGATTTTCTTACTTTTTAGAAATTGGAATTTTAAGTGCTACATCCCTTGGTGTCGAATGTCAAAATTTTCCACCGTTCGGTCCGTATTTTGGGACCGATCAAATCTGACCCATTCCCGACATTTTCCAAATCAATCATACATTTTTAATGCATAATTGCCACACAAACAGCCCATTAATTTACGGACGGAGTCTCGACGATAAAAAATCTCAAGAAATTCAACAATTCGATTGCAAGTTTTGGGGGCCAGATCAAAGCGACTCTCTGACCTCGAGCCAACGAAACATCGAAAAAACACTTAAAATGGGAATAAAACTCAAGTAGGGAGAAACCCTTACCTCTTGGAGTTTGTCAAAAACTCACAATCTCGGAGTCCACGCATAGCCTGCTCCGCGTAGAACGTTTTTCTTTCTCGGCCCGAAGACCGCCGACGGTCGGATCTCCCGATATTCTAGAGAGAAGCACCCTCTCTCTCTAAAAAGCTCTCAAAAATGGCAGCCATTGCATCTCACCCTCACCCCCACGTTTTTTTTTTTTTGGCTTAATGAAGGAGAAGAAGGACTATTCTCTATTTGTCACTAGTATTTTAAAATCAAATTCATGCGACATCCGCGTACTCTTTTACCAAATTGATATTCGGCACTATTCGGTTGTCCATTTCATTATTTCTTTTCATTACCCTTATAGCGTGTGAGTACTTGTTATATCTTGACTATTCGCATCTAAATTCGTTTTCACGACACCGGCATGATGCCTCGAAGCGATGTAAATTCGGAACTTATCTCGGTCGACGAAATTTTGCATTCTTGCTTTGAATTTCACGAGGCGATTCAGCGGTGAAATCCGTTTAGGTAAATCAGATACAGAAAGAATAAATTATGAATTTTCAACCGAAATTACAATTTTGTAATCAAAATTACGATTTTGCCCTTTTTCTAGAAATTGGAATTTCTCGGGTCTTACATTCTCCCCTCCTTAAAAGGAATTTCGTCCCGAAATTCGGAACGATTATTATCAAACACATGCATATGCAACGTGCACTCTACCATGCCGCATTAAGCAGTCATTAAATCTTAAATGACTAAACCCGCGATACCGCCGTCCCTAAGCGAGAAGGGATAAGTGGCTGTCGTGTCCTGCGTTTGCGTTGACTCCCTCCACTTTCTATAGTGCCGCGCTTACCAACCCTTATCAGATCTTGCGTCTGCAGGCTTTGATCATTTTATCCGGCAAGTACCTTTGTGGTCCTCACCGAAGGTCCGTCAGGTGTCAACCTCAATCTCTAAATTGACGTGCGTGACGCATCTTACGAAGCTCACAGGGCGTGAGAAGATCTATCATATCAGTCAGCGCTACCGAGAGGTGTCTCACAATCGAGATCAGGGGCCCAGGTGGTGGAGCTCTGCCTCAGTTCGACCATAACAAACAATCTACATGGCCTCTGGCTGTACCTCGTATGGTGCCATTTGTATACTGCCTCGCCAGCTTCATTGTTGTAGTGAGTTATAAGGCATTAATCTCTCACCTTTTATGATCCCGAGGCATGCTCGCATCATGTCCTCCCAACACCGTATATAATCCATCTGACACGTAACCACACACAACCCTTGCTTGGTGTGCAAGTGCTAACCTCTCCAAGGTCACAATCACGACAATCCAATGGGTGTCTCAATCAGTCATATAATGAATAACACATCATTTCTGGTATACTTGACTCAACAACACCGTCTGATTTCAAAGGTATCTAAACCTCCCGAGAGTCACCCCAGGCTCTGCATCTAAACAAACTCTAAATTTTAGCATTGATAGCCATGTGCGTGTTTTCATCGATTCACATAGCTCTTGGCTTACACTTGGGGCCTCCCATTTGCAAGGAATTTCGGATATCTCACGGGTCTCTTACACCCCACACGAAATTCGGAATACCTCCGGGTCTCACCACCCTACGAGAAATTCGGGATACCTCCTCGGGTCTCATACACCCACACCAGTCGGGGATATCTCCCGGGTCTCGCTGCTTTACGAAATTCAGTTTCTCCACGAGTTATCTTCCCACCTCAAATTGGGTCTCCAGTTCCTGCCACCCCACCTGAAATGGGATCTCATACACAGGTCCATATTTACACCCATACGAGAAGTCGGGATCTCTCCCCGGGTCTCTTACACCCATACAGAAATTCCGGATCTCTCCCCGGGTCTCTTACACCCACACAAAAATTTGGGATATCTCCCGGTCTCCCTTTATCTGAAATTGGATCTATCTGAGTTATCCCACACGGGTTGCTGGGATTTTCTGCGAGTCTCAGCTACCCTAACTCGGGCTTCTCGCCTTAGGGGATGCGACCCTATGCTTTGCTTTACTTGACACACTTTAATTACTGCTACATTTCACGATTCGAACTATGAGTCTTCATTGGGCGTAGTCTCTAAGACAACTCAACTCACACTCACAAGAGTGGTGAGATGAACTGCTCACCAGTGCCCACACACACCTTACTCTACGCGATGTTACCATGCATCGCGTAATGATTCCTACTTTGTGACACCCAATCCAGTGCCATGAAGCGAAATCTCGGGAGATCTCTGCATCATAATCCCGACCTATGATTAGACTCTCACCTACATCCTAGGGAAGAACATTTATACGTGGCTTCTCTAAGGAAGGCCTTAACCTCTAAGTCCCGAATCCATCACCTGAGATGTAACAATTAATGAATCTATGATGCATCAGTTGGGCTACTCTAGTCGACAAATTGAAAGAGTAGAAGCGGTACCCTACATATCAAGATTTTTCTGCATGCTCGGCCTGCAGCCTCATGTGGATCTACGCCTCTAGGACAATAAAGCCTCATATGCCTTGAAATTTGGTGGCAATGTTAACCGATCATCTGTCCCAGCTGTTCGAAGACTCGGCTTCTGAGCTCATTGCTTTCGACCACGGAGCACGGCTGCTCACAGTCACGGCACATGTGACCCCGTCTGTGAAGTACTAAGGTGGCCCAGTCCGCCGACCCATACTAGGGTTTGGAGAAACAAACTGTGTCATCTCTCTGACCTGTGGCACGATGGGGGCACAGTCCCAAACACTCGGGATCCCTACCTCTGAAGCTGATCCCACTCCTCGTATGTCAATTTGTTAGCGATAACATATCATACGATCTGGTGACTAGATGCCCAAATCCGGCCACACAGTCACGAAACTCGTGCGAGAAGCGAAGTCTTACTTTCTTCCCGAACTAGAAGAAGGTTGATCCTCCCTCTTGCTACCAACACTCACATCAGGGTGCTCAGTGCATCCTCGATTTCTCTCTCTATGGTCAGGGTCGTCCCAACCATGGAGTCCATATCGTAGACGAAGTCCTACAATCTGCCGAATGGACAACTTCGGCCCATTCTCAAATCTCTAACCTTGGCGAGTACGTATTGCGGATTGTAATCATCGACAAATCGGGCTAACTCTGTGTGAATCGCCCGCGTGGTGCATCACGATCGTCGCCCCTTGCCGGCTAGGAACTCACGAGCCTTGGCATGCCTCGCCTGCGGAAAGTACTTGCCCATGAAGCAGGTTCACGAGAACTGCGCCCGTATCGCCCAGCTTTCTGAGTCTCTGCAGGGGTCTTACGTATCTCCACCACATGGGCACCAACCCTCTGGATTGGAATCTGCGGCTAACTTTGATCCCTTGTCGTGCTCCCGGAGGGTGATCTCCGTAGCCTCGATATGTTCTCGATCTGCGTAAACCAATGAGTGCGCAACCATCGGGTCCTCCCCCTTTGTGAATGTCGGAGGGATGATCACGCTCTAAACCTTTGGAGGTTACTAGGACCTCCCTGACTACCTGCTATGCTAGCTGTCACGTGCGGCGGTTTATGGCCCTACCGGCCTCAACGAGGCTGGCCGATCAAATGCAGGCGGCCCCGGTCGAATGTCGGTGGTGCGACCTTGGTGCCAGTGGACGTCCTCTGCGTCCTGCGTCTCACTAATAGAATAATCACACGATTAACATGGTAGTTCGATCTCGTCGGTATCTGAGAAGGCATAAACCTGACCCCCGAGACACTAATCATACATAAATCGGTGTATACACCTTGTCTTGCATTTACAAGTGTCTGAGGCAATTTATATACATTAAAAACAATTTTTTTTTTTCAAAATTTCATTTTGAAAATTTTATTTCGAAAATTTTGTCTCATTTGGATTGATTTGATTTGATTTTAATTTAATTTAATAAAAATGTTTTTTCTTTTTTTCTTTTTTTTTTCACCTTTATTTCCATTATTTCCAACAGCTGGAAACACCCATATTACATGGGAATCCCCCATATTATATGGGAATCCCCCATAACCTATGGGAATCCCCCATGTTATTTAAGAATCACCATGTTATATAAGAATCCTCCATCATTATTTAAGAATCACCCATGTTATAAGTCCCCATGTTATTTAAGAATCACCCATGCTACATAATAATCCCCCATACTATATAAGAATCCCCCAAGTTATATAAGAATTTCTATGAAGAAGTCATTCCCGTGTGAGTCGAAACCACATTCGAGTGAGTCTAAACCATGTCCGAGTGAGTCGAGATGCGTGTCCAGTGGTCGAGCCATGTCGGTGAGTGGAACCGTAATGCAGTGGAATTCGAATCTGGCGAGTCCATGTAGAGAATCCCATACTATATAAGAATCCCTACACTACGTTACGTAAAATCCCCCGTATTATATAAAAAAATCCCATAATATGCCCAAATTTATTTTATTTATTTTTCTTGTTCAGTTTACATAGTAAACTCCAGAGGTTTGTTTTCAAACATGCCTATGTGTGCTGTCTACCTAAGCACACAAACATTCCACATCCACACTACGACATGTCATACACATAAACACATACATACAACCAATTCATCAATCCACATGATCACACTAAAACACATGATAATGCGTGTCCTAGTTTTGTTAAAGTATCTTTCTAGGTAATCTCATACTAAACCTAACATCGAACCACACACCAGTGGTGATGTTCTTACACCTCGATAACTCACGGCCTTGACGATTCCTCGTGCAGGTAATCATTATCTGTAGCTTTTATCAACGCTAAGCTCTAGGTATTTATAAACAGGCTCGATCTCAGGCTGTGTGGCCCGGGTATCGAGGACTAAACATAACTACACTTGCGGGCTCCAAAATTGTCGTTTACGTAGCTACGATCTGCTTTGTGGCCCCTGAGAGCCGGGGTCGGGTTGACTACCCCGCGTCGACCAGCGGAATACAAGTGGATGTCGGATTACCCGGCCTTATGGAAAATCGAGTGAGTCTCACGCTTTGTGGGAGCTCATGATTGAAGCTGCATGAAACTACATCCCGGCAGTCCATTAAACCATAATGATACAAATATGGATAAAAATGGCCTCTTGGGCCCATACTACAATACATCCGCCAAAACATAAACTATATCCTTAGTTCTAAGGGTTAGACAACTACTCTTGCTCCTGACATATATCAAAAATTAGAGAATTCTAATACATGTGGAAAATCATCAAAGCCACATGAGCTTTCTTCAAAACTCAACTCACCAGGGCCGAGCCGTCCCTCGCACGCTCCACACTGTAAAATAAAGGGGTCCCAAGCCCAAGGAGGGTGAGCTAAAGCTCGATGGGAGAATCTAAGTGGGCTACTCACCACCTAAGTGCGGTCACGATGTTCCAAAATGCTTACCATAAACAAATTAAGTCCTACTTGAATGTCTCACGTGCCATCCCGATGTCTCGAGTCCTCGCAGGCTCCCTCACACTTGCCCCTAAGTAAGTAGCCAGCGAGAAAATAATCATTTTCAAAAACAAAAACCTATTTTTTCTTGAAAATATCCTGCAAAATATTCGGTAAAATATGGGACTACCCTCAGCGGAGGAATTGGTTGGTGAGCTTCCAAGGCAGATCATGGTCCTCATCAGAAATGATCTGTTGGCCCGTCTCGACCAAATTCTGCGGAATATCATCGCAATGAAATTGACTCAAAAACATTTTTCGTTTTTCTTTTCAATTTTCATGTCATGCACTCACCTAATTTCTAGGCTACCCGGTGCATATGAGATGCATTAGTACCATTTCAATCATTTTCCGCAATATATCCAATATGCATATTATCAATTTAGAATCACCGCATGTAATTCAACAAAATCAATCTGACTTGAATATGCTCACTTGAGCTAATCGCTATTCCATTTCCAATGGCCTACACCCACAATTATATTCCATATAATTGTGACATCAAGTTAACACATCAAGCTTATGCATTAACATATTAAAATCATCTCAATGGCCTACAACCACAATTGTATTTTATATAATTATGTCTTTATATTAACACATTAAATTTATGTATTAACCTATCTATTTCCACACAACTCAAGCCATTAATTTCAACAATTCAAGCACACCTGACATACATGGGCGATTTTTGTCAATTCACCTGACCAGGCCGATTTTACTTGATCCGAAGCGCAGCGATGGGCATCCACGGGTAGCCCACTTGTCCAACCTCGGTTTCACTTTTTGGAACTGAATTTCTTACCCATTTCCGGTCTTATACTCACAAAAATAGAATTTAATGCATAAATTCCAACATAACAGCCCACATCGGTTTACGGAGCTACGGTGTCCCAATGTCCAAAAAAATTTTCCACCATTAAGATTCGGTGTTTTGGGGCCAGATCAAATAACCATTCAGATATTTTCCATATCAATCATACATTTTAATACACATGAAATTGCCACCGGCGACCATTAATTTCTGGAATGATTACTCAGCGATAAAAAATCTCAAAGAAATTCCAACAAATTCGATTAGAGTTTTGGGACCCGATCAAAAAATGGCTTTCATGACCTCGAGCCAAGCAGAAACATCGAAAAAACACTTAAAATGGAATAAAACTCAAAGTAGGGAGAAACCCCTACCTCTTGGGATTTGTAAAAACTCACAATCTCAGTCCATGGCGTGGCTGCTCAGCGTAGAGCAGTTTTCTTTCTCGGCCCAATGTGTAGACGGTCGGATCTCCGATGATACAGAGAGAAGCACACTCTCTCTCTAAAAAGCTCAAAATGGCGACCACTGCATCTCCCCCTCGCGCATTTTTTTTTGGCTTAATGAAGGAGAAGAAGGACTATTCTCTATTTTGTCCTTTAGTGACTTAAAATCAAATTCCATAATGACCAACACGTCCCTCTTTTACCAGAATTGATATTCGGCACTATTTCGGTTGTCCATTTTCATCATTTCTCTACTCATGCCACTTATAGCACATGAGTACTTGTTATATGTGACTTTCGTCTCATCTAAATTCGTTTTACGGCACTGAAAATGCGATGCCTGGCTGTGAAGCCGGAACTATCTCGGAATCCAGGCCAGTTTAAGTGCTAACTAGATTTCGAGACGATTCAACGATTGAAATCAGTTTCATCATCGAGATCACAGAGATAAACTGATTTTCAATTAAAATTACAATTTTGTAATCAAAATTACGATTTTCTTGAATTTTTTAGAAATTGGAATTTCTAAGATCTTTAACATGAAACATTTACAACCCATGGAAAATTATAATTTATACATATAATAATCTACCTCATTACAAACCATATTAATACATCAAGCATGCCAATATCACATTTCCCACACACTTTATGTTATTCCAAACTGAAGCCATAACACATAACTAGGTCTCAAAGTTTGGACCATTCAACAGGAGCACTTCACCGCCCCTTCCGAACATGAACGTCAGGTTCCAGAGCATTATTTCGGCAACAAACCACAACACCTAGAAACTTTCGGTTTCTAATTAAAACCCTAACTCCCACCGGTCAGGTGCATGGGTCATGAATCCATACCTTAATTTGAGGCTCGAACTAATTTACATGGCCTCTCATGGCCACCCACAACAACCCCTACCATTATAAAGCGCAGGCTAAAAGCAAACCAAGTAGGAATTATCCTACCTCTTGGGTTTGTCGAACTCCAACTTTTGGTGTCCACACGTAGATCCGCTGCGTGCTGCTTTAGTACTGAGCAGTCGAGCGTCGACCTTGAAACCGGAAAATCTTCCTTTTCAGCCTCACATGCTTTCTCATTTTCCTCCCTTTTCTCTCTACGGATTCTTTTCTCTTTGTTCCTTCTTTTCTCATTTCATTTTCCCTTCATTTCTCCTCATTTTCTCTTCTCTTTTTGGTCATTTTCTCTCCCTTTTTAGGAGCACACTCATGGTAAGGAAATTGCCTCCCCATTTCCTCAAATTAAAGGTGTGGCTCTCATTTTTCCATATTTTCCTCTTATTTTTCTTAAACCCTCATTATGACATCATCACCACATGGCTCATTGTGAGCCATTCTTTCAAGTGGACCACATGGCTTTGCCAAGTGTCACTCTCTTAGGATGCCATGTGGCATCCCCCAACATTGCCATGTGTCATCCGACACCACACGTCTTGAAAAACGTGAAATCCTGACCACCTCGGAATCCAACGAAATTCTACGTGGTAGTTAAGTTTCGTGAGACGATCTCAACGGAAAAGTCGGGTTCGATCATGGGGTCTAAAAAGTGGGATTTTCTACGAAATTACCATTTTGCCCTTTCTGAGAAAATTGGAATTTTCTCGAGATCTTACAAACTTTGTGTTTTAAAGAAGGCCATGTATGTGTATTTTAACTTTAAAAAAAGTCGAAAACCAAAAAATATTGACAATACCACTTTTAAATTAACCTAAATTCTGAAAACACAAACACGAAGATTGATAAACTATTTACTATGGATCACGATATTCACATATTAAATCTAAATAATAAATTTGATCTTTTACCAGAGAATTGACCGTTTAACATGTATCAAAACTTGATTTGACAAGGTGTCTTAGCAATGTCTCGAACTTTATAATGTCCAAGGGTCATTTGCCCCCTAAAGCGGGCCACATGATGCTAAGGGTCATTTCGCCTCCTAGGTGAAATCTATCTTACCGTTTGATTGAGATGTTGAGCTTTCCTTTCTTAATGCCCCTAAAACTAATCATGCCGTGAAATATTTGTTTGGTATTTTAACAGCCACATGTAAATCCCGAAAATATTATCTGACTACATCTTATTTTCTATTTTTAGAAATAGAAAAACAACATATATTTTTTGTTATTAAAACTAAAAAATATTCTTTATTTTTAAATAACATTAAATTATTTTCTATTTTCACCATCCAAACCCTATTTTTCAGTCTTTCGGACGGAAGAGATAAGCGGGAAAGATGAGGAAACAAAATGAACTCCATGGTGATCGAGTTGAACTTTCAAACACCTTTAGCATCTACCAACTTGACTTTCACAATAATTTTATAACTACAGGTCATTAAACAAATATGGGTCAATACCCTATGAATAAACAAATAAATAAATAAATAATATCCTAGATTTGGAACTATATTTGTATTCAATGTTGCATATACATGAACATTTATAGACTGACATTTGGGAGAACCAAAGTAGCTGAAGAATGGATATGCTATTCAGATAATTTGTTATATGTAGTTTCTTGAAAGATTAGTCTTCAAGAATTAAAATATATATGCGCGACATAGAGAAGCCAAGTACGATCTCAAAATGTATGTACTTCCCCATGAAGGTTGATTGAGAAACCATATATCAAAATACTAGTGGCCTATTTTCAAACATTATAAAAGAAATATGCTCTTAAGTATGAAACGAGGATAAGATATATAAATGCCTCAGAGTTTTTATAATATATCACATTTTGCTCTTGAACTTTTCGATTTTAAGATATCCTTAAATGTTTCTTTTAGTAGTTTACACATATCCATCTCATTAAAAAAGTGATAATAGGCGAAGAATTCTAACATGTGTGGTGTTAAGAGGGTTTTAATAGTTGTTGTCCGTCATTATCTTTTCAGCGGCGGGGTATGATTGACCTACGAAAGTAAATGTCAGTGGTATTTTTGGATCCAAAATAACAAGAACAAAGTGTAATATACGCATAAAAATCGAAGACATTTATGCACCTTATCTGTCAAATTAAATCAAATAGGAATTACAAATTTGGAATTCAAATAAATAAATATCCAAGGGCGTTGCCCGCTGTAGTTGACTGAGCTAATAGGAGTTTGACCCCAAATATCCCTAGTATTGTACCCCAAAAACAAAACGCTATCTTGTGCTCGATCTCTTATATATTATAAGTTAAGAAAATATATATTAGTTTACTAATATCTTCATCATATGGAAATTTTACTTGTACCCGCGTATTTTTTAGAAAATATTGACTTGGCCATTCTCACTGTGTAGCCCGCCATCGAAGTTTTGTTGTGATTATCACACATGTCACCACTCATTTAATTCATTAATCCCTTTTGTAGAATATCTCCAATTTACCTATATTTTAATCCATATATGTGACACCCCAAAGCAGGGGTCTGTTGACCCACACGAATCAACTGTAGAAGCTTGTGTGTCTCTATATCATAGACCAGTACTTAGTAAAGTGACAATGGGGCCCATCATCCATACTCGTCCATACGAGTTTAAGACCCGTATTTCTATAGATCAGAGTTATTACATCACTCTTAATACAAAACATATATTAAAACTAGTTCGTTCTAATATATACATAAAACAGAATCAAGGCCACGAATAGAAATGCACTTCATAATCGGTCTATAAGGAGAGTGATACGCGTACACATCACGTGCACGAAGGGGTCCCTGAAGGTGAGCTAACACCCGGTGAGATAAATCTGAGAAATTATTTCCGCTAGGTACTTTATGCAAAATGATCATTTCACGGTCAAACCAACAACCAATCCGTGCATACATAGATCTATCATGGAAAATCTACATGCATGTATGGTGACCTCTATGCCCAATGCCGGGTGAGCCCTCAGGCCCACCACTTGATACAGAGTCTGATGGGAAATCAATCTTGGTCAGTCCGACTCCCATCTCCTAACCCGTAGTCTATGTGATATTTATTTAATCGTTTCGTGTCTTTTTGGGCAACGAGAGACACCCGGGGTCTCAGCGGGTCTCTTACACCCTCCAGACATTTTCGGGCTTTCACGGTGGATACGTCTAACCGGGTTTCCGGGCTTTTCACACGAGGGGGTATCTATCCCTACTTCACGCCCAGAGCACATTTCATTTCCATTTTCGTTTAACATTGTGAACTCAATTGGACCGTCCCATTCCCGAGCCCGCACGATTCAACACGAGCGCAGTGCCAAATCAGTACCATGAACACACACTCATGTAATGTGGTGTTACCACACGCAATCTGTGATACAATTTGTGCCAATGCACTGAGCCCATGACCAATGTATGAAGACCTCCACGGACATTCTACACCATACACTATTTGTGTTATTGCTATGAACACTCATGTCTAATGCACACAACATTTCCTTATATTTAACATACATGCGGTCATGTTAATATTCCACATATTCAAATCAATACATCACATAGCGTGCCACTTCCCATCTTTCTATCATTCGAGTTTATTCATGTGGCCACATCCATTCAAGCATGTATTAAATAGTCAACCATTACTTAGGCAAGTAATCTGTAATTCATATTCTTGGAGTCGAGACATAGTATGTCGGAGTCCTCTGACCTAAGGCATATAATTATTTCCATTTTTATCACATAATTTCACATATTCAGCGTGTCATTGAATTCATGCTTGATAAAACATATTAGCCATTCGGCCATAAATCCGGCCGTACTTGGCACCAGAAAAAATACGGCCTTAGTCCGAAAGTCCGATTTTGTAAAATCTTATAAAATATCCGACACACAATTCCTGCTCGGGCCATATATGATCCCGAGCATTTTGATTCTGAAGCCGATTCAGCGAAGTTCAGGAAACAAAGCGGACTATTTCTCACTTCTCGAGTCACTTGACCCTATGTTCAGCCTACATTTTGGCTGAGAACTTTGTTTATTAAATTTTATACTCAAACGAGCTTTCCGTGAAGTCTAAACGCGCAATCGGAGTTCGGGCCCGAAAGTTATGGCCGTTCAAAGTTGGCCAGCGACCGATTCACAAGAGGTGTCTGGAAATTTGGGCTGCCTGTTTCATCATTACGCTCGGGATTTTGCCATCCCGGAACACAGTGTTCGGTCTCGGCAGTCCAGCTCTGTAAACTGGTGCTTTTGTAGTGCATATCAGCAAGCAAGCCTTTGTCAGCATCCAAATTCACCCACAGCTCAGGTGAAACAGTGGAGCCATTACACGGCCCACTGGCGTAAAATAACAGTGGGAGGAAACCTACCTCTTGTAGCGTAGTTAGGGTTCTTTACCGTCGAGATTACGCTCATTGCGCCAACACTCCTTCCTTGCCCTCTTTCTTTTCCTCTCTTCCTCCCGCTTATTGCCCCCTGTGCTGCCTTCTTTTCCTGCGCCCACCTCGCTTTCTCACTCCTTTCCCTCCATTTCTCTTCTCCTTTCTCCTTCCTCCTCCTTCTCCTTGCTACTCCCACGGACTGAGCTTGCTGCTGTATGAAATGAACTACCCATGCCCATATTTATAGCCTTCATTGTGAGCCATGCATGTTGACACATGGCATGCCGTAATGTCTCGCACCTCAGCACCGTATGTCGCACATGCATGCTTTGCCATGCATTGTGACACATGAAGCTTTACCATGCTCGTAACTTTCCATGTCACCACATGGCTTTCCATGTGTGTCACCACATGGTTAGCCATCATCATCATCTATAAACTCATCATGTGTGTCTACTATAGCGTTTCCACCGAAATCATTGAAATTCCGACTATCTCGAGAATTCAGGAAATTCAATGGGTAGCTAGATTTGGCGAGAGGCGATTCCAACGGTGCAATGGTTTCATCATCTAGAATCTAGAAAAATCTCAACTTTCTACGGACTATTTACGTTAAATTACCATTTTGCCTTTTATCGAAAAATTTAAATTTAAAATTTTCTTGGTTTTACAATATATTTGACTTCTTGTAATTAAGCCAAATCTCCGTTTAATACCCTACAAAAATTAAGGCAAGTGCTTTTAATGAAAGTACCTATATTTTATAATTTTTAAGGAGGTATTTTTTAATTGTGAAAAACAAGGAAAATCTAAAGAACATATTGTTTGGTTCCCTTTTTTTTCTTTAAAAAACACAGAAAACACTAAATTCTACAACAAGAACAATTTTAGAGAACACCAAGAAATGATGTTTAAAAAATTTATGTTTCTTGGCCCGATACCGAGAAGCGATTTTCAAAACATGAACAAATTGGAAGTTCCCTTTCACCATTTTTAAGCATGGAAATACATTTACGTTTTTAGAGACCAGTAAGTCCAATGAAGAGGAGGTTCTCGCTACAACCGCTCTTCATGTGAAGAAGCATGAAGAAGGAGGCATGAAGGGTAGCTTTTTGTAACAAGTGACAAGCTATTTACATTAGATGATCATCAGGATTTGTTGACTTTTGGAACATGAGGATAGAGTAGCTGGATTGTCTTTTTAGATGTAGATCAGTCGATCGAATCATCTTTGTAACTTTGAGAATCTCTATTTCCATAATCCATAATTGGGGTTTTGATGTACATCATTCTGAAACCCTTTGAGTATCATGCTCTTTAACATCCCCCTCATTTAAAAGAGACTAATGGATCCATCCATCAATAAGCAAAATTGTTTATTAATATATATATATATATATATATATATATATATATATATATATATATATATATATATATATATATATACTATATATATGCAAATAGGGAACGTGTAAAGAGAGGTAGCTAGCTCAAACCATGACCTCTCTTCTGTTCGAAGCTCTATTACATTATTAAGCAATTGAATTTTTAAAAGTTCAAGCTCTTAGAATTTGGTTTACATTACTTGACATGCGGCTCATATTGAGAATAAAAGGATGGGCAAGTGCAGAGTTGAGCGACAGTAGTGCCCTTCAGGCATATCCTCTTTGTTGGGAGACGAAATAATATGTTAGGGTTTAGGGGCGAGAGCCCACTGTCTGGGTATGGTCAGATGTAAGGGTATTTTTGTAAATTGATCATATCCAGGGTTATTATAAATATCCTCTTATGTAACCCTATTTCAGTGATAGTGAAAGTTTGAGCCGTTGTTCTTGTGGATGTGAACACACTACCAAACCACATAAATCTGTGTATCATTTTCTTGTTTTCTTTCTCTGAATTTTATCACCATTGTTGCACTAATCACAACTGTTTCATATGAGGATCATGTTTCCTAATAGTTGCTATGGTGGTTCATTACTAAAATGATGGAGGCCAAGTCTAGTGAAGCAAAGTTTTCAACATATTTACAGAATTCATAAAACTACAAAGAAAGACTTTAAAAAAATTATCGAGGCATATCCCAGGGCAGTGGAGAACGAAATGTGCCCAAAATTTCATTTTTTATTTATTTGGTGGACTTCCCTCTTCGGCCAGTGTTGCATGCATATGAACATGTATAGATTGCGTGAGAGAATCAAAATCCATTTGAAGAATGAATGTATATGAATAATTTGTTTTATATGAAAGATTTATGAAGTCGATTTACATAGAATAAAAAATGGATGGTGCGCGACATGTAAGCTGATTATTACTTTAAAGATATGTATATGTTTAACCTAGGGGTGGTTTGAGAAATAAAAAATCATCAAAATATATATTAAGAAAGACTTTGTCTAAATAAGGGATAAGGTGTACATATGTCGGAGCTTTTGCGTATATATGTCTCATTTTGTATACGAACTTTTTCGATCCACTGAAAGCAAGATGTAACGCCTGGCCCAGGTCCGTTGAGCTACCGTCAAACCAGGAATACAAGTGGATGTGGTTTGAGCGCCACTTCGAAAATCGGGCAGAGTCTCCTTTGTGGAGAGCTCTGCCGTCACGATACTGCATGTACTGTCCCGAAACGGTCGATATAATCCCGACATAATTAAAGCGGCCTCTTGGGCATGTCTGATACTCCATCACGGTATATCAAACTATATCCAATAGTTTTAAGAGTTAATAAACTACTCTTATACAACATATATTAAAATGAAAAGCATTCCTTTTATGTATACAATGTGACACAAGCCACATCAGCTTCTTAAAAGCAGTCTGAGTCTCGTAGATGCTTAGCTCCCTGTGCACCGTAAAGGGTCCCACGACGGGGTGAGCTAAAGCTCAGTAGGAGAATCGCCCTAAGTGGGCTACTCTCACCACCCCAAAATTGGTGATGTTCAGTAAACACACATTCAAGCAAATGCATGATCCTACTTGAATGTCTACATGACCAACTATTGAGATCAGGAGTCCTCAGAGCTCTCTCACTTTTCAGCCTAAGCCTTGTATGAAATTGTTTTATTAGTGGACAACCCTCAGATGAATATATATCAATTGGGCCGCTCAGGCGATTGATATATTATTTGTTCATGGACTACCCTCAGTGGGGTAATATCAGTTGGGCAAACTCGACGATTAATATTTTAAATTTGGACTACCCTAGATAATTAATGTTTTTAGACAACTCTAGAACCTTTTTTCTCTAGACTCATCTCATGCACTCACTCCCACACCAAATCACAGAGTGTTTCGGTGCATATGGAATGCATGTATGCCGGTTCAATCACCGGTCAATCACATACAAATATATAAAAACGTAATATCTTTCGCATCGAATTCAAATCACACAATCATGTTATGTAATTATACAACTCATACATCGAAATTAGCTCACTTGGGCTAATGATCAAACACGAGCAATTCAGTTTGAATTCCTCGATCTTACACATTTTCACACAAAAATATATTTTCGTGTCACTATTCCTAGGAACAGTAAAACCCTAGGGTTAACGGTTCCAACACTCAACAATTTATCGGTTCACTTTGTAAACTGCGACTCACGGCCATTCAGAGCATTTTTCTAATCAATACATGATTTAACACGCGATTTGCAACAAGCGACTCAATTCAGCCGAGTGAATGATCCAGTTCTTAGAAAATGTCTCAATAATTTCCAATAATTCGGTCCCCAGTTTGGGACGTCGAGCGACTTTCATTTAAGACTTCAAACCAACGTACATGATTTGTTTCACAATTTTACACAATTAACAGCCCACGCTTTACAGTGCACCCCTTTGTCACGACCTACCATTTGGGTTCAAAATTTACAACAACACGGTTCAGATTTGGGACGATCAGTAACCCCTCACGGCCTCGTTTCAACTCAAACATTTGCAAAGCATTTAAAGGGAATAAAACTCAAGTAGGGAGAAACCCCTATCTCTCGAAGTTTGTCGAAAACTCACAAAACCCGAGAAATTGCGCGTACTTTGCTCAGGCGTGAAACGTCTTTCCTTCTTGGTCCGAAGACCGCCTACGATTAGGATCGTCGGAAGTATTCTAGAGGTCAAACGCCTCTCTACCAAACTCCATGTTTGGCCACTTTGCAACTCCACTCCCCTCATTTCAAGTTTTAGTCTTGGTTTGGCCCAAAGAAGGGGAGACAGGCACTATTGTTATTTTGTCATTTGTGACTTAAATCAAATTCAAAATGACCACATTTGTCCCTACATTCCCGGTTTGACATTCGGCCTTTTTGTGTCTAGGCCGTCCATTTTCATCATTTCTACCTCCTTACCGCTAATGTACGTGAGTCACGTGTTATATATGACTTTTGTCACATCAAGATCGTTCTGACTTCACGGCTTGTATACCTGAAAAAACGTGCCGACTCAGGCTAATACCAAAACTCAGCGAAATTTTACGTCGCTAGCTAGATTTCGCGAGACGATTCAACCGGTGCAATCCGTTTTGTCATGAGATCTAGAGAGAATTAATTAAATTTTAACGAAATCATATTTTGTGATCGAAATTACAATTTGCCCTTATTCGAAATTGGAATTTCTAGAGTCTTACGAATATTTTACTTTGTAGCTCAATCGGACCCCTTTTGTTGGGGTTACTTTGGATGGGTGACACTCGTTAAACGTCCTTAAACAAAAAATAAAAATCCGAAATATTAAAAATCTTGTAAATAAGGGATAATTAAGCACATATGCCTAGACTTTGTCATAACGTATCATCCACTTTGCATCTAGAGCTTTTTGTCAGAGATATCAGAACATTTTACTTTTGTAGCTGATCATACTCTGCTATTAGAAAATGTCATTTGCATGGAATGACACTCATTAAAACACTTGTTAAACACCGCTGCATTATTAGAGTTTAGCTTTGTTGTGAAACTTTTTTTAAGGAAATGATCGTGGAAAGGCATTTCTGATAGTAAATGTTAAGGATATTTTAGGGATCGCAAGTTCGTAATAAATAGGACATCTAGCAGTAAGAAATAAAACATTTATACCTTCCATCCAAATAAACTCAAATCTACAATCATCTTTAATAGGGTTTCTTGATTGATTATCATGATAGTGTGATATTGAAGTAATCAAAATCAATAATTTCAGGCATTATTCCGTGGAAATTAATATGACTATCAAAAAGGCCTTCTTTTATCATTGATGCTATGAAGAAATTAATATATCTTAGTTGACTTATACACAGCAACAAGAGCTTCCAGACATGCTTGGTCTACGCACTTAATGATCAATCATTATTACTCCTTAGACAGCTTCTGTTGGTGGTGGGTTCTCCACCTTGGTCATTCCCTCATGCGATAATAAAGTTTGATAAATATCTTTTATCATTTTAGATTGAGAATAATGAGGTTTTGATCCAATTCGTATTGTCTTATAAATCTAACTCATTTAATAAATAGTTAATTTTGGGTTAACCTATATTAAACAAATATTATACAAACTTGATTCTATTAAACGATTAACTTTACTAAAAGCTCAAACCCTCAAATGCGACTCTGTACATGTATTTGAAAAGTCAATAAATAAAACGGCGTTTTATGAACTTTTAAATAAATAAATAAGGATTCAAATTACAAGACGAACGGCTTGCAGGCGCCATGACCGAAACTTTTAATAAAATTGTTAAGCTACGCGTCACAAAGCTCGAACTTATAAATTTAGTTCAAATATCATGTTTCTTAATAGATTCAAATAATAACTTATTTAATAATCATGTTAATTAACTTAATTATAACTTTACACTATTTAATTCACATATTTGTTTCATAGTATTAAATTTATTTTTAATAAACAAGTCAATTGATTATAAATATATTAATTAAAAGATTTGATAATATATGCATAGACCAACCTAAATCTAACTCAATTTGATTATTGAATAAGAATGTTTGAATATTAAATGAATTTAATAAATTATACAGTGTGTTACTTGTTAGTTGTTTTTAGTATTAAAGTTTAATTGATTTATGCAACAAAATATATACCTAAACTTCGACACCATGCATGAACACAAATTGCCACCCGTAATTTCCTAGAAATGGTTCATAATGCCATTCTTCCAAGTGTATACCTGCTAATATTTTTTTGAACCTTTTTCACTTCCCACTTCCCATTAAAAGACCTTATAGCAAGAGGAAGGTTCCTTCATAGATATTCACTAAGATTAGACTATGTAAAACCGATGTGGGACTTCCAACAATTCCCCTCACATGAAGGCTAGGTTTTTTTTTCTTTTTCCGATCCTTTCGGAGGATGATAAGTGTGGAGTCTCCTCTACCAGCTCAAATACCATGTTCATATTTTTAGATCCCTTTCATCTCCCACTTGTTACACCGATAGTATATAAACTAAACAAAGGAAAACCCAGAAAACTAAAAGCAAAAATACAATTGATGGAAGGAAATGAGTATTAGACAGTCTTATGCAACCACAATCTTCTTAAAACAAAATCGCGCATTCTCTAAGGGTGCCCTTGAGACTTTGACAACGTCTGCTTCCCCGAATATAACGATATCAACTGCTTGGCTTGACAAATGACACCACGCTTGATGTCACTCAGGCAATACAATACTCAAATTTGGAATAATGGTTGTGCTTGCTTACAGAGAACCGATGCGTTACTTCAGCGACTAGAGAATCTGTGAAGCGAAGCGTGTTGTACTAAAAAAGCTTCGTATAAAAATTTTTCCTTTTCTAAACTTGTTATTTTATAAAATTTCAGCACCTTAACAGTTGTATACATAACATATCCCAAATCCTGTATATACAATCTACACTTTTAAAATATGGCAACCAACAACACTTCTTCAAAAGAACCTCAGGCTCATCACATTTTCATAAACCAAAACTATGTACATACATATGGACGACTATACAAGTTCCAAGTATTTGCTTACAAAAGTTAGTTAATACATCACTTATACTAGAAGTCAGGAGAATCCTAATATGTCCCAGCATCGGCGTGCTTGTACTTGGAAAATAGTTTTTAAAACAGGAAAATAATGAGCTAAACGAGCTCAGTGAGTGTATGCTTTATAAAATGCTTGCTTTTTCTGAAAAATGTCTCAAAACTGTAAAACTACCTTTTACAAAACACTTTCAAAAAACCTTACTTGTTAAGCTATAAAAGTTTCTAAAACTTTTCAGAGCCTTACTTACTTTGCTTTAAGTTTCTAAAACTTTTCATAAAACTACTTGCTTGCCTTGCTTTGAAAGTTTTTAATACTTTTCATAAAATGCTTGCTTGCTTTGAAAGTTCTATGCTTTTAGAGAAGCTGGCACAACAGCTTTCTTTCAAAAGTTTAAAAGCTTTTCATACAAAACTACTTGCTTGCTTGCTTTGAAAGTTTCTAAAAACTTTTCATAAAATGCTTGCTTGCTTGCTTTGAAAGTTTCTAAAAAATTTTCATAAAATTACTTGCTTGCTTGCTTTGAAAGTTTCTAAAAACTTTTCATAAAATGCTTGCTTGCTTACCAATGGTTGATTTTAAATTTGTACAGCGAAAAATAGCATAAATAAAGATCAACCTGCTTGGGGTCATTAACTTTGCTTGTTGTCTGCTAGTAAACACGGGAAGCTTGGGCCTCGACCGATGCTTAGGCGGGGAAGGACCTCGTGTCAGCATCCACTGGGTGGAGGACCTCGTGTCACCCATCACACATTCAGGTAAATATGGTGGAAGGCCCTGGAGTGTCTAC
Source organism: Tetrastigma voinierianum (assembly GCA_016808115.1). Lineage (NCBI taxonomy): Eukaryota > Viridiplantae > Streptophyta > Magnoliopsida > Vitales > Vitaceae > Tetrastigma > Tetrastigma voinierianum. Next base: position 249,816 of record JAEQBH010005294.1, on the reverse strand, counting down.
GTCACCATACTCTAGCCTAACACCCGCTAACCTATATACCCCGGTCGTGTCCGACCTCCTCTAATATGCCCTTAATCGCAGGCTAAGTTTGCTTGAGCCGGGAAAATCTAAAAAATCTGTGAAATCATGTCTAACTTCAGGTAAGTAATACAGGAATACCTAGAACTAGGTATGCTTGCTTAAACTGGGATTTTCTTAAGGCACGATTTATAAAAATATAATTTTTGCTTGCTTGCTTTGAAGTATGGTTTAACACTTTAAAACCATTGCTGTAATATGGTTTAATAATTTTAAAACCATAGCATACCGGTGTAAAGCGATTTATAAACAATACAGTATTTAAAAATAGAGAGTTTAGAACGCTCACCTTTAGGTTCACAAAACTTTTGGCGTGAAACATTATTTCTTCTTTTCTGTTTTTTACCTACCTTTGCTCAGAGAATCTGGCCCAGCATTAATGCTTCACTCGCATGTCCGCGTAAAACTTAACAAACTTCACATGCAAGTCGCCTTTAGTAACTAGCATTACACTACGCACTCAATGAATATGTAGGAGCTTTAGCCATGGCAAGGTGTCCGGGTTGTCACAGCGTCAGCTTCTGGAATACTAGTGAATGTCGGGTAATTAGGCCAGACTCACAAAAAAATGAGATGAGTCTCCCTTGTGCAGGGAGCTCTACCCAAATAAGCTTGTCCCAATCAAACATCATAAAGATATATATATATATATATATATATATATATATATATATATATATATATATATATATATATATATATATATATATAGAGAGTAAAAAGCAGTGAAACTTGGCGTAATAATACTAAATCAAATATAAGTATACACCTGTGGTTTGAGTTAATAATTTACTCTTATACAACATATATTAAAAGTTTAAAACATTCTAATACATGTGTTCAACTAAAAACTAAGGAACCTGACCCGACTTTCTTGAAATGGGTCTCTAAGAAAGAGCAGATGCCGCCGAGCGCTCCCTGCTGCTTTGGAAATCCCTCGGCGGGGTGACTAATGCGATGGTGGAATCATCCTAAATGGTTACTCTCCACCTAAGTGCATATGCAATGCTCCCAAGTAAACACACATTCAAGTAAATGCGTGATCTACTTGAATCCACAAGAAATGACCGGCCGTCTAGAGGTCCTCAGAGAGCTCCGCCATGACTCACTGGCGTGTATGAGAAAACATCTTTTTCAAAACAATACTTGTTGTTTTCGAAACTATCTTAGAAATTATCGGTAAAAATATGGGACTACCACTCGGCGAATGTGTTGAAAGAACCTTAAAAGCAGTCGTGTTCCTCATCGGAAATGATACATTGGGCCAGTCTCACAACCCGTTCTCGGGAAATTCATCCTGTGAAATTCCTTTCAAAAACGTTTTCGTTTTCTTTCAATTTTTCATGTCATGCACTACCTAATTTAATACCCGGTGCATGTAAATCATTATGCCATTCACGCACAATATATATATATATATATATATATATATATATATATATATATATATACACAGCCAAATATCATCATCATATTTACATAATTTAAATCACACAAATATGTTGTAGTAATTTCACAATCCATTACACCCAAAATTAGCTCCGTGAACAATTAGCAACAACCACAGCGGTGGATTTGAATTACTCAAGCCAAACACATTATTTCACAAAATTCACTTCATGAATACTATTCATGTGAACAGTGAAACCCTTGGGTTCTTGTACCGTCAAATATCGATATCGGTTCACTTTGTGAACACGTATAATCTTCATTTCGGCCTCATACACATCAATACATGATTTATTGCATAAATCGGCACATAAACCGTCAGGCAACCTGCATTGCCACGGGCATGCGAAACGGGCTCCCAAAGAATTCTAGCATTTTGGTCCGAATTTGGGACCGAAGGGAATCAAAGCTGGCCCCTCACGAAGGCCTCGAGCCAACTCAAGCATCAACAAAGTACTTAAACAAAGAGTAGGCAAGTAGGATAAAACCCCTACCTCATAGATTTGTAAAACTCCTTAAAGCCTTAGAACCGCAGTTGACCATAGCGATAGAGCGACTTTCTTCTTGTCAGGCCAATTTCGGCGGTCGATCTCCTGGAATCTTAGAGAGAAGGCACTCCCTCTCTCACTAAAAACCCAAACTGCACCTCACTCCCGTTTTTTCCAGCTTTTTCCCCTTTTTGGTGTTTGAGAAGACAACCACTATTGACTTTTGTATTATCGTTTAAACAATTCTAAATAATACCAATCATGTCCTTCTTAGATTTTGACGTGGCACGATCTCGACCGTCCAGGTTCAGTCGTTTCCTCTCTTCGTACAACTCATGTCACATGAGTACATGGTATATGTGACTTTTGTGCATCGATATCGTTTTCTTGTCACCGATGCTCGGTCGCGCCAGCGTCTGAGTGTCTCGAGAATTGATAAAAATTGACGTGTTAGCTAGATTTTGCAAGACGATTCCAACAGTGAAATCCGTTTCGTCATCCGAGATCTAAAAAAATTCTAGATTTTAACCAAAATTACGATTTTGCCATTTTTCCAAAAAATGGAATTTTCTCGGGTCTTACGATGGCGGTCTGATCGTTTTCATTAATTTTATCCTTGTTAGACCCTCGCAATCATTTATTAGGGTCCTTAAGCTATCGATTGTACGAATACGGGACTTCCGGAGAACAAAGTCAAAAAATCGGCTCGCGTGAGCGGTGGCCCCATTTGCGGCAGCGAACAGTGGGTGGCCATTTTGGCCTTTACCTTGGCCGTGACGGTAACCCGCTTCGGCAAAGGTTCCCTTCGCCATGGCGACGGGACCCGATGCCTAGATTTTTTTGGTTCTCTCTTTTTTGCGATTTCCTACAAAATCACTCAAAATTTCCAAATAAATCATGGGAATCACTCCCAATGACTTCCAAAACTCATCCTAAACCAACCATGAGCAAAACCCATTGATGGACTAGGGTTTTTCTAACCCAAACATCATTTAAAAAAGTCTAGGGTTTGTATAATACTTTGAGATCTCTTTTCACTTGAAGCCCTAGCCTTTTTCTTCCTTCTTGATCACTTGGAGACCAGAAAAGGGGATGATCTCCCACCAAATCAATTCTTCTTGCAAGCCCTAACCTTTCTCTCCCACTTTGCTCTCCAAAACGTTTTTGGCTCCCATATGAGCATGTTAAGGCCAAAATGTGGACTATTATCTCTATTAAATCTAAGGCCATGTTTGGCTTTCTCAATAAAACCCATTTTCTATTTTTCTCACTTAAGGCTTACAAGTCTCCTTATTTCACTTAGGTTAATTTCCAGTTCAATCAATTTATTATTTCACAATTTCGTCCTTAAAAACAACTTTCAAAATACTTATATGGCACTCAATTAATTTAGGAAGTCTTTGGTGCACATATGCAACCACATCAACTGTGCATGCACCCTCTCGGAGCAGGCGTTCTGAGTTGTTCTCCTCATACGATTGTTTTTTCTCAATTTATGGTTTTCCCGTAAAATTAGGTTATTTTTGTCCAATTTTCTCATCTTTTATGTTAAAAAAAATATATATATAAATAATTATTAATACATTTTATTGAAAGATTATAAAAATATAATTAACAAATTTTAATAAAATAATTCATAGAATCAGTTCTTATTTTATGGATCTTTAACTTAATTGTGTGGAAAGATACTTTTTCCAAAAAATTGATTGAATTGGATGTTTGGTTACGATGGGGAGTCTTTGTTGGTTTTTAGGCGTAAAGCTCTACAAAAGGATGTGATGAATGCAATCATGGAGCAACTTTGCGTCAATAATGACTATCTTTAGATAAATGTATTGTCAAATGATATAAAAATGTCTTCATTTTACTCGCATGTCTCATTTTTCACTTGAATTTTTTTTCGGTCCCAAGATACAAAATGTTTACTTCCATAGCTCAGTTTATAAACATTTGTATTTGAACTTAATTTTTTTTCGATCCCAAGATACCCAATGTTTATTTCCATAGCTTAGCCTAAGGGTGTGTCGGAGTCAAGTTGATAGAAACGGTTGACTTTCGACTCGAACTTTGATCGAACCTTCTTTTTTTTTTTTTCCAGATGTTTGAAACTTGACTCGAAAAATAGTCAAGCTATTCGAACTCGACTTGAAATTGACTTGACTCAATTAATAAAATAGTAAAGCTTAATTACGCTCATGAGTAACTCGAATCGAATACTATGATACTCAAACTCGACTTGACTAGCTATTCGAGTTCGAGCTTGATTAGATTAACTCCGAAACAAATTCGAGTATTTTACGAATCAAGCTCGAGTAACTTGACTCATTTACACCCGTAATCATGTCCTTAAAGTTATATATATATATATATATATATATATATATATAACTTAAAGTTATTTTTGGATGTTTCTGCAAGCCTAGTTGGTGGTTCTTGAATTTGTTAATATGTTGGTCATCTTTTTACAACTATGGGCCATCCACGCTATTTTGTCTCATCTTTCTTTAATATTTCACCTACTTTTTATTTGGTTATTATTAGAAATCCCGCATCAACCGACACGGTCTAATTGGAGTAAATATATATAAAGGAACCTTCCTCTTATTATAAGACCTTTTAGTGTTATTGGAATTTTCCTTTTACATTTAATGAATTTGACTTTTGAAACGGTTGTTTTTCAATTGTGGTTTTCGCCGGAAAAAAAAAACAAATTGTACGGTGGCAAACAGTGGTGTTTGCAGAAAAAAAAAAAAGTTATACAATAGGCCCATAATCGCAGGCCAGTGAGACGCGAAAAAAATCGAGAACTACTCGTCTCATGAAGAAAAGACAGTGAGTCTTTTTTATATTATAAACTAACAATTAAAGTACCTTATATAGAGCTAGACTATACAACCCTAAGAAAGGAAAATACAAATTACCCTATATAATAAGTCTAACACCATATATAATAATCTAACAATATAATAATCTAAGAGAATTAAATCCTTTTAATTCTATTTATGAGTTGTTTTATCTTCTCTTCTCTTAGCTTGAAATAGTTAAAGGTCATTCAAGTTTTCTATTTGGTTGAGGTCTTTTTAAAGAGAGTTCTGACTCTTGAAAAAAATCCAAATCATCATACTCTAATAATTTTTTTTAATAATATAAATATTATCTTTAAATAACTTTATATTATTTATTCAACGGTAAGATGGCTTTTTCATGAATTTTCTTGATAATGACATTATGTTAAACCATTTTTTTTTGCCACTTTATAGGCACAAGGTTGTCAAAAAACAGCTGGCTATCTTTTGTACCCGCTTATATAAAGGAATTGAAAAGGGTGATTGATAAGTTCTTATTTGAAAAATCAAAATTGTCATTATAATCAGATACATAGATGAGATGAAAGGTGGCGGAGACTCACTAGTATAAATCAGCACCCACCAACCATATATGCTTTCACAACCATCTAAGAAAATCCCAATCTGGCCGTCACAAAAAAAAAAAAAAAAAAAAGCCTAAAAAGAAGACAAAACATGTGAAGATGGCACAACTACGAAGAACAATGAAAAACCCATATCTCAAATTTGGAGAATCAAACTGAGCCCCATATAAAATCATTGTTTTATTAATTTGGTGGAGGATTCCCAAATAAAGTGACCCAAAACTAAAAACTTCCTCGTCACAAGAGGAGACTTTCAACTAATTAAAGGTGGCTTTCATTTCGAAACCTAGAAAGTACTATAGAAAAGAAAACAAATAATTGTAAGGAAAATGATTTTAAATGTTGGTTTTTTTCTTGTGAAAAATATGAAAAATCAAAATATACTTAAAATTTTATTTTAAATTCTTGAATCGCATATAATGAAAAAAATAAATAAAATGAGTTTGAATAAAATATATAAAATTAATTTTATTAAGTTTAAACCTATTTTAGAAAATAAAAGCCAAAAAAATAGGCACTATATATTTAAAAAATAAAATATGTTCATAATATATTTATGTCATTATTGTTTTAAGTCGAACCGTGAGATATCTTGGCTTAATTTCGTGCACACCAAGAATACGATATTTAAATGCATGCTCAGCATCAGGATTAATCGCTTATATGGTCGAGATGGTAATAAGAAACGGTAAAGTTATCTGTATCTTATTGCGTTACCGAGGTTTGAGCTGAGGCGCTAGTTAAGCTAGAAAAGCCTAACTATCTCACATACATATTTGATGGATTTATATTCTCATCTTATAAATCTTGACTTATATATATATATATATATATATATATATATATATATATATATATATTTGGTACAATTCATGATGTGAATTGAGGTTCTTCATATTAAATTCAAATTCACGTAAACTTTAGTTTTTAGGAAAGTTAATTAGTTTAACGTGTTATTAGAGTGCAGTTTAATAGTATTACAGGTTTGGCCAGCCTCACATGCAATTTATTCATGGTTAATGACGATGTCTATATTATTAGATGCAAATTATCATCTTATTTATTTATAACTTGATTTGGTTTATTTTGATATTTGTATTTAAAATCCAACATTACATATTCCATATTTTTTTAAATAATCTTTCAAGTAATTCCTTGTGATCTTATTAAACTCTATTCCATTAGCTATAAAAATTATCATTATATGTTCTTGTTTTTATTGTTTTGTGAAGGACTAGTTTTGATACCCAAGTAAATTATGTTCACTGAACTGAATGACATTGATATTTGACAAACGGTATAATTAATATATCTATATCCTGCCAAAAATGGCAATGTCATTTTCACTATTAAAAGAAAATTAAGAAATATAAAAATATTGGTTCATAATTAGCCTTATCTCACATGTTTTTGTAATTTTTATAAAATAATAAAATTCATAAATTTGGGTTCCTATTAAAGTCAAATTTCTGAATAGAAATATTAGATATTAAATTAGTCAAATTGATTTTTTTTTTAGTAAAGTGTTTAAAAAGAATAAATGATTAGATGTTTTAGAGAGAATATTTTGATTTTTAAATTATTATTATATTTTTGAAGAAAAGTAATTTATTGATTAGTCGTGCATCCAGATACAAATTGTTAAAAACATAATATAATATTTATATTATATTATGAATTTAATATATTGACATAATAAAGCTTATTAATTTAATAATATAATAGTATAATGTTTATAAATAGTTCTTTAACATGTGAAACTTTCGTAATATAAATATCTAACATTAATAACTTTGAAATCTGTTTCTTATTTATATGGATTACTCATGTGAATAAAATCTGCGTATAGTAGCAAAAGCGTCATGTGTAATAAACGTATCATCGAAGCGTATAATAAACGAATCATCGAATCTAGTAATAAGGCGATAGCGATATAAAATAGATAATACCGAAATCTTTGCAAGACCATGATTTTATTATTCGAAAATGAAAGAAATTGGTCGAATGAACGATTTTGGATCAAGAATTTAGAAAGAATCCTTGCTCAGGGAAAGAGGATAAAAAGAACACTAGAGGAAATTATTAATATATTTGATTTCTCTAAAACAGCCAAATACTTCCTCAACCGCTTGAATTTGGCAGTAATTCAGCTCGACAGAAGAAACTTATTTAAATGATCACAGTTGATATGATTTAGGGCAGATTTTCATGGTGGATCCTCTGTACAGCACACCATGGAGACCGCTTGAAGCTCAAGAAGCTGACAATTCCCACACTTTTTCCAATTTCTGTCAGTTATAAATCTGGCTTTTCTTTTGCCCTTTTTGTCAGTTTTACAGCGTATTCCCCGCCCACTTTCTCACCCAGTTTCCCTCATTTTCTCCGCATTCCCAGCCTCCCTACACTCTCAAATCTTCCGTTTCTACTCTCAAAGTCACTTCAAACCACGAATTCCTCATCACAGGTGTTTCCCAAAACCGGCATTTTCTTCGATTTTTTGTTGTAATTTTGCTGAGTTGATTATTTTATGGGATATTTGAAATTGTTCTTGGCAATGTCTTATAGCAATTCAGACCCATCAAACTGTTGCTCAGCCTCTGCTGAGTTGAAGCTTTACCAGGCCTTCATCTTCTCTATTCCGATCTTCTTCACCTTCATTCTCCTTTTGTTGTTCTACCTCTTTTATCTTCGCCGTCAGAGGGTCGATTGGGCTTCGCTTCGGATGCGATCTTCTATGCACGACGATGCCAATCACACTTCTGGGGTATGTTTTCCTTTTTTGCTGTTTTACAATTTGGGGCTTTTTTTTATCTGTTTGGTTGGTGAGAAAAATGTGAGGAAAATGGAGAGATCTTGAGGGTTTGAATGTGGGGTTCGTTGTTTGGGGTTTTCCCCCTCTTCTGATCTTCTGCGATGTGGGTTCTCCCTGTCTGTTTGGCTGGTGAGAAATGAAGAGAATGAAGTTTTGGATCTTGAATTTTTTGTTGTTTGGGAACTATTGGAAATGCATGCTGCTGAGAGAATTCGAGCACAAGTATGGGACATTGAATTCTGAATTTTGAACCCTAGGTTTTTTTGCCGTTTGGTGTTCCTTTTTTTTTTTTTCCCTCTTTTCCCCTTGTTTGGTTGCTGAGAAAATTTGAGTAAATGTGAGGAGTTTGAGCATTGAGACTAAGATTTTACATGTGGAACTTGGGCCAGATGCAATGCTTGCTTGGTACTTAATTTTCCCCCGTTTGGTACTGAGAAAACTTTTGAGTAAAGGCTTGTTTGGTATTTTTCTAAAACAGGATGTGGGGGAGAAATGAAAATTATCACAAGGCATTGACAGGTGTGATTCTAGGCAATTTTCTTAGCCTTTTTCCTTGAAACATCAAATTTTTTATATTTTCATTTTCATTGAGAACTTTACAGAAGAACAGATTTTTTTATATCTTCATTTATATTTTTGAGATTCATAATTCCAGAAAATGCATTTCAAGTTCAGACAAACTACCCCTAAGCTCTATGCAATGGAGCCAAATGCAGTATGGAAACAAAAACAACACTAACATACATTTTCCATTTTCTTCCCTTATATTTTCTCAGCAACCAAACAGGTCATTTTTATCTATTAACATTCATTTTATATCTTTGTTTTGTCTCTAGTTCAGGTATTTGAATTGGGCTTGAAGAAAGAAGTGAGAGAGATGCTCCCCATTATTGTATTCAAGGAAAGCTTCTTAGTCTCTGATACACAGTGAGTTGGCATTCTTTAATTTTTAATTTTGTTTTGTTTTTCTCTTATTTATGTTGTTATCACTCATGTGATTTTTTGTCTTTGATACATACATTGGGATGATTTTGGCAAACATATCTAATAGTTAGGGATGGCAATGGGTCCGATTTTGGTCGGATTAGATTCCTCGACCCATCCCCATTGGATTTAGATTTTTTTTAAAGTCGTGAGGCCCAAAGCGGATGATATCCACATGGTTGGGTCAGGTCGTTATTGTTGTGTTGAGGCTAGAAGGGTTGGGCAAATGTCTGAGCGGAGCGAGTTGTTCTCAAGTATGCTATATTTTGGGGTATGTAAGATTTTTGTAATTTGGTCATATCTAGGGTTATTATCAATCCAAACAGTCCCTAAGGGCCATTAACCAGATTTTTCAATCTAAACAACCCCTAAGGAGCTATAAAATGCAGAATTTGGCTCCCAAACAACCCCTAATACATCAAAATGCAGAATTTGGCTCCCAAACAGCCCCTAATATAGCATAATGCAGAATTTGGCTCCCAAACAGCCCCTAATACAGCAAAAATGCAGAATTTGAAGCCAAACAGCCCCTTAGGTAGAATTAAATCAAAGTAGAAAGAACCCCTACCTCTTGGAGCGTAGTAGAACCGAAGGAGGTCTCAAGAACATCTCTTAATCCCGAAAATTTTGATTTCCCGAAATCTCCTCTCTTGGATCTTTGATGAAATCCCTTCTTTTTGGTACCTACGCGTAACCCTCGTCGAGTAGATGAACTTTCACTCTTTGCTCGACGAATTCTGATAGGCGAAATTCCGGGGATCGGAGAAAGAAGGTTGAAATGCTCTCTTTCTTTCTCTCCCTCTTTGCTCTCTCATGTTTTTCCCCCCCAGCAGAAACTGTGATCTCCTTTTTGTCCTAAGTCCCCCACTTAAACTTAAGTGAGTGGCTCATGTCGCGCCACGTGTTCGCGGCCTGTCAGGGTCCGTTTTTGCCCCGAAACAATTTATTTTATCCCGGTTTAAGTTCAAATTATTTTAAAATGAACTTTACTTAAATTGTTTTCCAAAAACAAGATTTTTTTCTCAAAAATTTCGTTTTTTGTGGTTTACCAAACACCCACCGTCTCGAAAATCGTGAAAATCCAACTGTCTCGAAATTCAACGAAATTCGTTTGGATAACTAGATTTTGTGAGGCAGATGTATTGAGGTCAGTTTCTTAATCGAATCTGAAAATCCAGGGTTTGCAACTGTATTATAAATGCAATTCTGTTTGCCCTTTTTTTTTGAAAAATTGAATTTACCCGGGTTTTTACATTCTTCCCCCATAATAGAATTTCGTCCAGAAATTCACACATCACATTCAAATCACATGCATATGCAACAGTCATTTAATCACCAAATGACTAAAAACATACCTTCATCCTCAAACAATAAAGGATAATTGGGATGCACAGTGTCTTCGCATTCCCATGTTGCGCACCTCCCACTACTCGAGTCTTGCCTGGCACTTTATTAGCATCACGGTCTTGCTTTGCAAAACCTGTTACCGGCTATCCATGATAGGCACCGGTCCCTCCTCGAAGATCTCATCCGCATCAATAACAAGCTCGCCCCAATCCACCACATGGGTCGGATCTGGAGTGTACTTCCGAGCATGGAGACATGGAATACCACATGAACACTCGATAAGCTTGGCGGGTAAACCCATTGGTAAGCTTAGCGAAATGCCTACTCTCAGTACCTCGAAGGTATGATAAATCGACGGCAGTTTTCCCGCTTCGCGAACGACCACTCCTCTTTTAGGCATCACTTTCAATAAGACGCGATCCCTAGCATCTCAAACTCTGGGGTTCTTGTCATGCATCGATGTAGCTCTTCCTCACGGTTGGCGTGAGAGGCGGCTTTCGTATCAAATCCACCTTCTCAAGGTGTCTCTAATCAAATTCGGACCCGTAGTGGTTCCCTCTCCTATCTCTGTCCAACAAATCGAAGATCGACAAGGCCTCCCATATAGTGCCTGATAAGGTGCCCATCTGTATGCTCGCTTGGTAACTATTGTTGGAGGCGAATTCCACTAAGGGTAAATGCTCTTCCTAGCTACCTTTGAGATCGGGCATGCATGTATGTCCTCTAAGAATCCCGGATGGTCCTCTCTATTGGCCAGTCAGTCACAGGGATAATTTGTGCTCATCATCAATTGTGTCTCCATGAATCGCTGAAAACTTTTCCAAAAGTGAGCCATAAACTTGGGATCCTGATCCGACACTATAGATACTGGCACTCCATGCAATCAAACAATCTCTGATACGTCTGACTTTGTAGGAATTCCTCGAGTGAGGGATCATGCACGGCCAAAAAAGTGTGCTAACTTAGTAAGCGGAGTCCATGATCACCCACATACGTCATGCCTTTGATGTCAAAATTGGTAAAGTGGGTCTGAAATCCATCGTGACATGATCCCACTTCCATTCAGCTACCTCCAAAGGTTTGAGTAATCCTGTTGGCCTTTGGTGCTTAGCCTTTACTCGCTGACACGTGAGACATCGACAAACAAAGTCCTCAATGTGTTTCTTCATCCCATTCGATGTCTGTGTGTGAAAATCGCTGGTACATTTAAATTGCCACTGGATGCCTGACAAAGCGGGCAATGGAACCCCCGCGAGGATCCTCTCCGAATCTGGCGGCTAGGGAACCTGACGAGTCCCCATACCCTAAGACTTCCATTTTATGTGGACCAAGCGATCTTCGTCTGTCAGAGCCGTGCAGTCCACGGGCCACAGACAATAACTATGTCTCGATCCTGGAACTCAATCCTCTGCTTTCGGTGGGATGGCACCCAGCCATTAAACTCTCCCCCAAACACCACGATTACGTCCCTGTAGTATAGCCCGTGTCAATGACCTCGAGGCATCGCCACTCAAGCCACATTAATAACCTCCCATGACTTCAGGCGGAGTGCATCGGCCTTTTATGCGAATGGTAATGCAAAGTGAAGTCATAGTCTCGAATATTCCATCCACTAGTTGCCTCTCATGTTGAGGTCCCATTGTGTAAAATGTACTTCAAACTCTTATGATGCGAAAACACCTCGAGGCGCTCCCTTAGTATAGATGGCACCAAACGCTAGGCAAAGACAATGAGCGCCAACTCCATGTCATGTGTAGGGTAACTACATGGTGGTTCTTTAATTTGTCGAGAAACGCCCGACCCACTACCACTCTGAGCGCATCAAGCATCTTAGTCCTTCCCACCCACAGGCATTACAATGCAACGCATTGTACCTCTGTCCCCTCACTAGAACTATCGTATGTTGAAGTAAACTCCTCTTAATTTACTATAATGCCTTCTCATACGGTCATTCAACCAAAGCTTGACTCCTTAAGTCAAATCTCGTTATAGGTCACATTCGCGGGAGAAGTCTCGATAGACCTCTGAAATACCATGCCAATCGAAAGCTGCGTATCTCGAAGGCCCGACTTGAGTCTCTCCTAATTCCTGTATCTCGACCTTCTCAGTCCACGGATACACCGGCGTACCACATGTCTCAGGGAATCTCACCTCGGTAAGCAAAAATTCAGCGCTTCTTGAATTTAGCGCCTGGCGATGGTCTCGAGGTCAAAGGCGATTCTCTAGTGACCCTCAATATCTTCTCAAACTTGATAGATCAAAGATGTGAGCGAAGACCCTGACAAGCCGTCTAGGTAGAGACTTTCTCTATCCATGAGATCCATGAATCTGCATTGGAGCATTCGTCAAATCAGATAGCCTCACTTGGGGCAGTACCCATATCGCTTTCTAAATGCCATCTTAGGGATATTCTTGCCCTTCGCCTCGATCGATGGTAACTTAAGTGCGAGTCTATCTTACGATAAGCAGCGCCCCTCTTATTTGTTCAAATAAATCACTCGATCCTCGTGAAGGTACCTATTCTTGATAGTGACCCTATTAAGCTAGGCCAGTCGCTACATATTGAAGGGTCTTGTCCTTCTTCTTGTAAGCAACCTTGGAATTTACTAAGTGAAGTCTTCGGTAATAAAACTGTCCGATAATTCTGTGTAATTGGACTTTGAGTTCCTGTGACTCAGCAGATGCCATTCTATGTGGAGTCATAGAAATAGGCGATGTACCATGGTGCAATACATCCCTATGCGGAGGTAATCCCAGTAGTTCGTCGGGAAAAACATCCTCATACTCACAAACTACTCGATCCTGTCTCACCTCGTCCTCTAGGGTAAGGCTTGCCCGCAAGCCATCAAGCGCACTTTGTGACATACAGGAGTCGTACAACTTGGGTAAACTGTGTGTTTTATCGCTGGCGAACATACCTGAGCATCATACGGTGTGTGTGACGGTAACCTCCTACGATCAAATCAATGACAACTCGGTGTGCCATTAACCCGATCCATCCGGATGACATCGAGCTCAGAACATGTCCATGACCTAAGGTCCACGATTGAGTAAGATCTGAGATCTCTAACTCTTAACCTCGACATATCGGTGATCAGCATTCACCACTATCTGGGGAGAACTCACATGCAGTGGCTCTTCAAGGTTTCAACCTCGAGCCCAGTCTTCCACTTATCTTTAACACATACCCAGGATGTTCATGGCTATGAATCCACCTCCCTCTCGATGTCCATGTTTGTCTTGGCCATCGAGTCGAATCTGTAGGAGATGGTCCACAAGTTTACCCCGTATGGACAATTTCAGACCATCCTCAAACTTTCTCACTTTGGCCATGTCTATGGCCACATAATCATTAGCGAAACAAGCTAATTCGGTGAACTTAGCCATGTATTTAAAGCACTGTCATCGTCCCTTGTTTCAGTTCTAGGAACTCCTAAGCTTTTGCATGTCGAGCAGACGACGGAAATATTTCCCCATGAAGAGCTCACGTAATTCTTCCCATGTCATTGCACCAGTTCGCCAGAACTTTGACCCGATCACACCATACTGGGGATTTACTCTTTATTTGCAGAATCCCATTTGGCGCATTTCTCTCCTTGTCTAACTAGTGCTTTGTGTGTGTGACCCTTTAACAAACATCGACATTCCCGACTTTTTTATTCACTCTTTTCCTGAACCCCTAGGTTATGTTTCTTACAATATTCCTCTTTTTCCATACACTTTACCATGTATATCTCACCTGACTGACTACCGCAATCATGTATCATATTAAGCAACAAGCGTGAAATGCAATGAATTCCAATGAGGTCTAGACCCGTACCCTCAATGCGTAATTGCGTACACAGGCTCACGATCTGCATTGTGGCGCCCAAAATGCGGGGGTCCATTAATCACCCATCAACCCGTGAAAAACCTATGAATTATCTCAATATAACACAATGACCTCACCAGGTCCATTTATGACTAAAAATTACAACCCTTTTACATAAAAATTACATATGAGTTCAATTTCACTCATTAATACATTAGTACATGTCAAAATGAATTTACTTCAAACATTTTACAAAAATGATTACAAAGCCACAAGCCGACTTTCTTCACTCTCACGACTCCGGATGAGAACCACCCATCGGCGCATTTCTTGCCTCAGAAATGTTATCCCATATAGGGTGAGCCACGCCCCGATGGAGTAAGCTCCTGCGAGTTTACTCACCTAAGTGCGCATGTGTATTCACTTAACAATCACATTCACATCCATGATACCAAATAAGATATGTAATCTAAGGTTGGAATTCTACATGCCATGTAGTGAGATGAGACTTCGGCTCATGCACCATGCTCGAGCCTTTATCGACTCAGCAAGTCTCTTGACTCCCACAGCCAATCACGATGCTCATGTGTGATAAAAACCATCATTGATGGATTACATCCAATGATTCTTTTTGAAACCAAAATAATTTTTTTACAAACCAAAAGCTTTTTGGATGTCATTTCTCGAATTATCATTTCATTTATAAAATCATTGTGTCTTTTGTGGAGTAGCAGTTTTGCGAGTCTCAGCGTGACTCACTTTGCAGATACGCACTTTTTTGGACTTTCACCATCGAAGTGTAGTAAACTAGTCCGGTCTTTCACCCGAGGGAGTGTCTAGCCATTCTTTCTATTATCCGACACAAGTTTTCCGTTTTATACAACCATGCGACTCTGTTGGACTTCGTCCAATGGTACTAGGCCCACCCACCAAATCACCAATTATGGTGTTAGATTCTAACCATGCACCCACACCCATGAAATGCAATGTTCCTGTGCATGATGCAATGGAATGTGCCATTGCATGTTAATGTCATGTTCCATATGTAATGGAAGTCATATGAACAATATAAACCATATAATTTACCTTGTATCTTGGGTAATTATATCTCATGCATATAATTTCCAATTAAACATTCCTGTAATGTTACTACATTTATTTTATCTAACATTCTGAAACCCACGACAACAAACATGCTACCACATATCAAGCAACAACACACTTAATCTTCGAGTGAAAATGCTTGGCATATAGGGTGCCCACAACAACAGTCAACAACCCCCTTAACCGGGCTCCAGCGCTATGAAATGTCGGCCCAAAACAAGCCTTCGCGAGGCCCTGATCTCGGCTCGCGGGCCCTTAGCGGTCGGATTAATCTTTTAGTCCCGAATAGTCCTAAACATTTTTAGGACATATTACCACGCAATTCACAAAAGCCCAGGCCACAAGCGGGACATACAGCGACATTTAAATATGTTTAACATTAAGCAGTCCCTAGGGGCACATCCAGATCCACCTCCAACTACAATTTTGACCACCTTTATGTGAGAGGTTTTAGACAAAGTGATCTTCTAACAAAATGTTCACCTATATCATAAGTTTCAAAGGCTCACATAGTAGGTCATTTGGACCTTTAAATTAGAATATGGCCAAAACATTTCGGATTGCTCTTGAATAGTTTCCAAAGGCGTGTGTGTTCCAGGTGGGTGAATTTTGGAGCAATGGGAACATATTGTGACCATACTTTTTCATAAGTTATTCTCCTAGGTATCTTGTTTCGGTAGGTTTTGATTCACATCATTTTTTTAGACCGGTATAGCTGATATATGGTCGAGCAACATGAGCTACTCAGTAAATTAAAATCGTATCTTCTGATACAACTCATTTTTAGGATTTTTTAGGTAGGATTTAAACGGTCTCTTCATAGACATTTGTAGCGCTCTTGTTCTTAGAGGTTTCTTATCATTTAGAATCATTGAATTTTAAACTCATGAACTATGGCCAAAAGAAGGACAAAGTGCGAAATTTTGTAATTTCCCTTAACCACCCACATATCATTTTTTCATCTTTGAAAAACCACAACAAACAAACCAAACCACAATTAAGCCAACAATTACCCAACAAATCAATCCAAACATCCCCTAATGGCCATAAACCAGATTTTTCAATCCAAACAGCCCCTAAGGAGTCATAAACCTTGATTTTTCAACCTAAACATCCCCTAAGGAGCTATAAAATTCAGAATTTGGCTCCCCCAGGCAGCCTGTCTGAGAAAATCACGAGAATTTGAAGCCCTAACTGGCCTTAGGTAGAATTAAACCAAAGTAGGAAGAACCTTTACCTCTTAGGCGTATGTAGTAGAGCTAGAAGGAGTCTCAAGAACACCTTCTAATCCTGAAAATTTTAATTTCCTGAAATCTCCTCCCTTGGATCTTTGGTGAAATCCTTCTTTTTGGTACCCAAGTGTAATCCTTGTTAAGTAGATGAACTTTCACTCTTGGCTTGGCCAGTCTGTTGGGAGGAATAGAGATCGGGAGGGGTTGAATAACTCTCTTTCTTTCTCTCCATCTTTGCTCTCTCTCACTTTTTCCCCCCCAACAAAAACTGTGATCTCCCTTTTGTCCTAAGTCCCCCATTTAAACTTAAGTGAGTGGCTCATGTCGCGCCATGTGTTGTGTTTTTGTTTGGGTCAGTTCTGTACCAAAGGAAATAATTTATTTGATAAGTTTAAGTTCCATTATTTTAAATGAATTTAAATTTTTTCCAAAAACAAGATTTTTCTCCAAATCCGTTTAGTGGTCGCAGATGCTGCCATCCAGAAAATTGTAAAATAAGTGATGCCGGGTGGTCGTCTAGGTGATTATATTTCGTGACCGCGAATCCGGCGATGGGTTTGTTTGTCATGTGGATATCTAGAAAAATTCAAAGTTTACCTTTGTATTGTAGCGACAATTTCTTAGTTTTGCCATTTTGGAAAAATTCAAATTTACTGGGTTTTATAGAGAACATAATGCCGACTGTAAAAACCATATTAGATAAAAACTTTGGCAAACAAATAAATAACCAAAATGTTGGCACAGCAAAATTTCACGTGGAATAATAATTTTCCAGGGTTCATGTTGGTAGCCATAATTAAAAGGCCCGATCTAGTTCCACGAAATTGTGGGTAGTACTTAGATAGAGAGGTTCTCCCTTTATCAAATCGGTCTTTGTGGTTTTTGACTCTCCCTATTGGTTTAGAGTACCTATAATTGGTGCTTTCATTGAGGTGGTACATAGTGGGGAAAAGGCTACAAGAAGCTACCGGTGCCGAGTCTAGAGTGAAAGTTATCGAGTTTGAGTTGTTTCGTTTATTTGACTTCTCTGGGGGTAAGTATTGTCTGGTTCATAAGAAATTGTGGAGTGGTACTTAAGCCTGAAAGGTTCTCCCACCTATAAGATCGGTCTTTTGGGTTGGGCTCTCCTATTGGCTCAGGTACCTATCATTGGTGCTTTAATTGAGGGTTGGTGCGTAGCGGGAAAAGGCTACATAGAAGAGGGTTACTTGGTGCCCTAGGAGAGGGTCTGAAGTGAAAGCTATCCAGAGTGTGAGTCGTCTGCGGGTGTTCGATTTCTCTAGGAATGGACAGTGATACAATTTCACAAGAAATTGTGGAGTGGTATAAGCTTCTTTAGGTCCTCATCTATCGAGGAAATTTAGTCTCTTTTGGGTTGGGATTCTCTGTTACAGGCTTTGGTACCTATCAAAAGACCCTTATGGGATTTGATAAAAATAAGAATAGAAAGATGAAGAATTTACCCTTAAGACCTATCTTAATCGGTAGGGATGGAGTTGGACATACACGAGAACACGAATCACTAGAGCGTAATACCTGAAAAGTGAATCAAATAAAAAAAAAAAAAAAGAAAGATGAGAATTTAATCCTATCATGTTGTTTCATCCTTTGCTTTCGAAAAAAGGAAAAGAAGCGACCTGCGGTTGTGGTGTCAATGGATGAACACTTTAACAGCCCCGCCTCCGTATATTGGGTTGTATTTCTTTCATTCGATGGCGAGGGCCATTTATAAAAGGGGTTCTATGGGGGCCCTTTCGGCAAAGCCATCAGCCGGCCCCCGAGGGCCTCCATATTAAAGAACGGCCCAGCCAACACCCTCTAGAACCAAGTTTTGTGTTTTTGCTTGATGTCTTTGAACTGCGCGTTATTTTCGTTTTGACCACATTTTCTGTATTTTTACTCAATGGCTGAGCACTCCCTCTTTTGTCAAAACCCAAATTTCCTAAACATCGAGCATTATTCAACAACCTTTTATTTCCTTCCACTTTCTTTCTTTCTCGGAGATTTTGGGCCTGTTTTGCCAAGGTTTTACAACTGTTTTTTTTCTGAAAAATAAGAACAACAAAGAAAAGACAAGAAACACGTTTAATTTTCAGTTTATTTTTGTTTTGAAAAACACAACAAATACTAAATTCGAAAAACAATAATTATTTTCAAAGAACACCAAAATAGTATTCTTCGTGTTTTAAAAAACTGTTTTTAAGAACAGTTTTCAAAATAAAAAACTAAGCAGGTCCTTATTTGTTTTTTTTTTCTTTTTTTTTTTTAAATTCGGTGATTGATTACCAAGAAATAGAAACATTCTTTCATCCCTGAATCAGTTTGATGAATAAATCCAATCTTAAGTCACACCAATAATTTATCTACTCGTACAAAAACAAAGTGTTCTTTAGTATTTTAAGTTACAAAAATATTGAAATGTTGTTAAAGTAAACTCATTTAAAAAAATGTTCAGAGAATATATAAAAAGAGAATTGATGTGTTAAAATAATTAATAGCTTAAAAGTATCTTATTTACTCAATTACCTCTGTAATTATATAATAAATATTTAAAAATCCTTCAGTTCATTTCTCTCTACAACACAAGAACAAATCTCATTAAGAAAATCCATTTTTAGTTTTAAAACTTTTGTTATTTAGGAAATTACAGATTATGTAACTAATTTATGGTTAGGTTTATTGAAACATGTAGCAATTCTTTAAAATTGATCAAAATAATTAAAGAATTAAAATTTTTTACTAGTTCAAAATTTAAAAATAATGTCAATGGCATAAGGGTAATTTGAAAGAGCCGTGAAAGTTTCTACTTTAAAAAAAATAAAAAAATAGACTATTTTTTTCTGCTAAATAAACAAGTGTTTTGTATATGAATACATTTGTGGAAGAAAGTGGTTTCCAACCTCAGATATTTGGAAAAAATTAATTAATATGTTCCTTGTTCCTTATTATAAGGATGATTATTTCCCATCTCACTACAAAGAAAAAAGTCCCTAGCTAAGAGTCCCATTTCCCCTAAGCCTAAGCTATGTGAGGAATCCCCATTTCGATGAAGGATTATGTGTGAGACGCCTAAATCCATATTTCCTGAAGGAAGGATAAAATGGTAATTTCGGTCATAACCAAAATTTTTCTGCATCTTGATGACAAACTGACTTCACCGCACCGTCTCACGAAATCTAAATTTATCACGTCAACGCCGACCCGGCACAAATGAAATTTCACGCCAGCATCAAGAGGTGATGCACATGACACTGGCACACAAGCCAGGCAAGAGGTTTCACAATCAAAGGCAAAGATACCAAACTCAGATCAAGTGTGGGCCATGTGTGACACATGGCATGATTCCATCTGTGGAAATCCAATGGGAAGAGATACGCGATATAAAATCCGCGCCTAATGAATGCACACGCATGCATGAGATGGACATGTTCCTCTCGACCAAGTCTTCCAACCCTGTCAGATATAAAAGAAAGAGAGAGAGATGACGGAGAGAGATGCAGAAAGAGGTCGGTGGTGAGAGAGTCTCCACTCCATCTCTAAAATTCCCACGACGGACCGCCAGGTTTTCGGGCGAGGCGAGTTATGCTGCTCCCAATGACAAGGACTACGTTGCGGTACTGGGCCAGGGGTTTCACAAACTCTTGCAAGTTTTTCCATTTATTACTTTGCTGTTGTTACGAATGACGATTGGTTGAAATCTGACAGTTGATTTCTCGCTCAAAAGATCGAATCAGTGAATAAACTCGAATGGTTTGACACCAATTAATCGCTTGCTTGATTTGTGTGGTACGTTATTACCATGAGAAAATAACATGTTTGTGCGATGTCAGGCTAGCCCAAGACTGACCGTTTGACGTTTCAAATTTCAGCATTAATCTCATGTTATTGGCCATAAATTGAATAATATGTTGTGGCGCGACCAATTTTGTTGGGCTATAAAAAGAGCGGACATATTAGCACAAAAACAATGTTGTTTGTGCCATTGTATCGTGACCAGTGGGGAGTAACCCAAGTAGGTACCCACCACGCGCATCGCTTACCCCGCCGTGGGACCCCTTTTTCGTGCAATCAAGACGACTTAGATGAGACCCATTCGGGGCCTTAGAGCTAAGAAATGCCAAACTCACTACATCTGTATTTTAAAATTTCGGGCAAGAGACCCAGCTTTGTATAAATTGTAATAAAAACAATCAGAATGAATTCTCTTTTGTATAAAATTTATATTTGGGTTGTATGGATGTGCGAGCCCTATTGGGCCGTTTTACATATGTACGTGCCTCACGACGTGAGACACGTAGATTTAACACAAAAAGGCTGACAGCAGACAATCCGACACCCCTGCCAAAAGGTCGCAACGCACAGTGATGCACTCACTTACCCAATTTCTTATTTTCTCCTTTGCTGTTTTTTTTTTTTTTTTTGCTTGGGTTGGTTTTTGCCTTCGTTTTTCGGTGTAATTAGAATCTGTTTGTGAGCTCTCGTTTGGTTATGGTGTGAAAAAAGCATGGGACATAAGATCTAAACCCATTTTCTTATTATCTCATATAGTTTTTTCTCTTCCTGGTTCTTCTTTCTGTTTTTTCCTTTTCCTCAACCTTCCCTTTCTTCTTTGTTTCTCGCATTTCTTTCTTTTTCTTCCTCTTGCAAAAACAAATGTGGAGACACTCGCCTCGAAGAGTGCTGCTGCTTACTATTCCTGAGCAAGACCCGCACGTATCATTATACTCTTTGTTGCTGCTTGTCGACTATTGTTTAATATTGAATCAGATTTAGATTCTATTCAAATCAATTAAATTCTCAAGAAGTCATACTGGAAGCATCCCATGGCTCTTTGTGATTATGGTATATGTAGGGGCTTTAACATTAAATTCGTTTTGTTTCTGTTATCCTTAAAAGTTCATACTTCCAAAATAAGTAAATCCTAATAATATTAGTTACAAAGTCACCCTCTCTTACTTAAAACAAGCTGAGTAGAATATGTTCCATGATTTTATATTCTATTGATAGTGATAAACCAAACACTCCATTTAGTACCAACACTTCCTACCAATGCTTTAAGAGCTGGTTATTACAAACCTGCTGTAGTTCACTTAACTTAAGTATGTAACATCAATGTTTTGAGCTTGAATTTCTATATATGCTTGAGGTTTGATTTAATAAACAGTGCTATAGTTCACAAACTTAAGTGTAGATATAGCTTTGGGAAAGTGACAGAGCCTTGTGGTCTTTGTCAGTCACCCACCGCATGCATCACAATCAGATAGCAGGAAACATTGAATAGTGTACTTGGCTTCTATACATTAATCTTTTCCATGCTAGTACCAAGTTAATCACTATTTTTCATGTTATGGAAACACCTCTTTTTCATATCATCGTAACCACTATGTTTGTTTTTCTTGTGGCTCCTGTTTCTATTAGATATGGGTGTTATTTTTTATTCAATTGGGTTTACAGTCATACTGTTCAAGGCTAGGAGAATCATATGAGAAAGGGTGATATCTGCAGCTGTCCTTGATTGTACATGGATTTGGGCAAGCATCCAAGAATTGTTAAGTATCGAATAGAAGTATCCAGAGAATACTTTTTTGATACTTCTATACATATGTGAATTTCACTTTGCTGTGATAGTGAATTACTTTCTAACACTTACTTGTTGGTGGTTTGGCAGCCTCAAGATCATCACATCAGATCTGCTTTAGAGAGTTTGGAAATACCATGTTATATTATGTTTTGTGTGGAGTATTTGCTTGTCCCTAGAATTTCTTACGACTTATTACTTATCCCAGACTTATATTTTGACATGAATTGCTACCTCTGCTCAAGTTTTTCTCTTTGTTGTAATGGGGTTTATTGAGTGATGTATTATTTTTCATCTTATTGTACAATTACATTTTGATATATGATTCGTAGGAAAATTAATGGTCAATACTTACAATTTCTCCAATTGATGCAACAAGGAAACACATTCTTCCCGTTGCTGAATGAAAGAGGGTAATAACATAACGAATTTTTATTATGCAGAACCTATGCTTATTGAAAGGCAACATCTATTTGTGTCAAAACAGCTCTAGATTGCTGTCAAACCAACCACAAAGATTGAATGCCTGATTTTTCAGTAAACAAATATTCATGACTGACTAATCTTTTCAGTCTACAAATATGCTGATGAATTTCAAGTTTTGCAGACTGGGTCTGAGAGACTAGTAATGATCTCAAGGTTCAGATTTAGCAAGCCAATGCACGCAGAAAAATGATCCATTTTGGAGAAAGTTTTGAGGTTTTTTTTTCTTTCTTGTGTTTAAGGATCATGATCGGTTATTTCACTTTGGTAACGACATCCAGATGCAAGATTCATGGAGGAATCATACATGGTCAGTGAGTGAAAATATATCTTGAGCTGGCTAGAGGTGAACCCAGACAGCTATTCTCCAAGGTGATATATTGACCAGAGAGAAGGCGCTTGGTAGTTGCTGCTGGCATTCCTATTCTGCTGAAGGATACTATTGCTACAACTATGGACAAGATGAACGCAACAATATTTGTCTGCTTAAATCTGTGTTGGTTCAAGAACACTGATCTTATCACTATTGTGCCCAGAACAGCCAAGGTCGGATATTAGGATTAAAACTGTTTTTTCTTATTTGGCTCTCATCCTCCGTCCACAAAGTCCCAAACATGTACAATTATTAATGAGCCATATAAATTATATATCTATACTTAAATTTGAGAAATGAAATAGCTTTTCTATGTAGTATAACTTGTTTCCCTCCTGACAATTTTCTATTGTAGGAAAAAGTAGATTTTTCTGATATATTATACATAAAGATAACCCAAAGCCCTAATTACTCAATAAATATATAATTAATTAACACTAAATGGTAATCTACTTCCAAGTTGAATGAGTGGTGAAATCCAGTTAACACAGTAATGTCCATCCGTTCCCATGTCCCCACACTATTTCTCCTTCTTCTAGTCTTATCACTCTCAACCCAAGTAATTGTTTCAAAAAGGATAGAGGACAATCAAATTAGAACTATGTTCACAAAAAAAATCAACCTTTCTTTCCCATGGATTATCACATTTGGCTTCTTGAGAAAAAGGCAAATTTTTACTTTGCCATTGTTAGAATTATAATGTGGAATAAGAATTTACTTAATCAATTAATTATAGTCAACGAAGGAATTGTTCGATCACTGTCATTTGTTTCAAAGAACTAGATCTCCCTTGTTTAGATTTTCATTGTAAAGAGACGATTGATGAGAAGATTGACGGCTATTATCCCAAAAAAGTAATCAAAGGAACATAATGTTAAACATAAGATGTTTTACCGCTTCGAGAAAATGAAATGAATCCAACATTTCCAAGTTTTTGATATTGATATGTTTATGTATAGTTTCCAAGATATGAAATTTGCTCTTTCAAATTATAAGTTACTATATATATTGATTTTGAAGGTTAATTAATAGAATCAATTAATACTGCATTAACACAAAAAAGAAAAGGAAAAAATTATTTCAATGTCATAAACAAGATTACATTTATAACGGAAAAATAGATTATATGCTCACATAAAAATATAAAAGCCATTTGCAATAAGCAACACATAATAAAATGAGAGTTGAACAAGTTAACTTTTTCGTGTTCTCAGCCATATTCTCATTTATTCTATAACACCTCGTGAATGTTCTATCAATAATCCACACAAGCCATTCACAGTTTTCCACTACAAAGAGACAACCAAGAGAAAACCCACTTCTGCGGTCAGCATCAATATCTATCTGATGTGATTTTCAATCAAATCCACTTTCAAACTCTGCTTCTATTTCTTGTGAAGGCTCTAGTACTTCATTAGTTGTACATCTCTTTGATAATGGAAATCCACATAATCCCGAGTTTCCGTAGTATGAATCATTTCCAAATGTTTGAAATTGGTTGCCTTGAGGTATAAAACCAGTAAGATGATTTTGAGAAAAGATTCAAGCAGAAAGCGTCCAAGCTTTGGTAGTTCGCAGTCTAAATTCGGAGAACTTTGTTTTGAGCGAGGTCAAAGATTCAGCGTCTTGAATTTTGAAAGATAATGGGATGTGTCTGTGAGGTAGTTATGAGGCAAGTTAGCGCCGAAGTGAATTAAGATTCCCAGTACTCAGATCTCTTTCCTTGGAATTTATTGTTGGACAAATCAATTGTTGTGAAAATATTCAAGATTTTCTCAAATTCCAACTCTAACCCTTTTATCGTCACCACCATGGAATCTTGATAATAAGTTTCCCCCATGTATTCTCTTGTCATGTTACCTTCATCTATGTTCACTGTTGCTTTCAAACTTCTAAAATACAGTTCAGGCAAGTCGCCCTCGAAATCATTGTGGCTAGTCCCAGTGATGATTACTTGGGAACCGTGAATGGGGATTTGATTTTGGAAAACCCTATGACCATGGAAATGATTAGGCGCAAACAAGACTTAACTTGGAAGGAGCTCCCAACCAATGGGGAAGCGTATCATTTATTTTATTTATTTCCAGGTCTAGAACTGAGTTCTCTACAAATGATCAAAGATCGAGGTACTAGGCCCTCCAATTGATTACTATTGAAGTCAAGAGTCCTGATAGAATTTCCCTTCAAAAAAGTTTGAGGAATGGTGCCATGAAATTGATTCCTTCGTAAATTCAAAACTGAGAGATACTTGCCAAAATTTCCCAAACAATGAGGAAGCATGCCACCAAAGTTGTTATGAGACAAATCTAGAATTTGCATGGAACTCGCTTTGCAAATCAACGGTGAGATTTCTCCACTCAATTTGTTATGGGAGACTGAGAAGAAGAAAAATGTAGGATTTGGAGGAGTAGGAAGTGGTCCTTGCAGCAAGTTGGAATGAAGATCTAGAGTATTCATACTAGACCATGGAAGCATCTCAAACCCACTTATAGAGTTATAAGAGAGATTCATGTAGAACAATGTATCCTTTCCCACGTTCCATGAAAACATTCCACTAATGTTATTGTGTGAAAGGTCTAGAGCTTGAATGTTGGGTAACATGGAGTTGGAATGAACGGACATAGTCAACTAGAGGCATGTTGTTTGAAGGATCAAGGTAAGTAAGATTTATAAGTTTTCAAACTTGCTTGCTTCTAGACACCATTCAGTTATTTGAAAAGATTAAGGAATGAAGGTTCACAAGTTCAAATATTGAAGTTGGAATTGACCCGTGTAACTCATTCATACTCAAATCAATCTTCTCCAATGAATCAAATTGGAATTCACCAATATGACCAGTGAATTTATTATGTCTGAAATCTAACTCTAACAATGATGGCAGAGTATACAACCAAGATGGTATTGTCCCATTGAACAAATTATACCCTAAGAACACAAAGGATAGACTTGAAAACCCATATACAGAAGAAGGAATAGCTCCTTCTAGCTGATTATCAGAGAAGTCTAACACACGAAGGTTTGTTAGATTTCCAATTGATGGGTGGAATCTGACCGTTGAAATTGTTTCTAGAAAGGTATAATGAAATCAAATTTCTTTGATTATAAAAAACATTTGGAATTTTACCACTCAAATGATTATGATAGAGATTCAAGGAAGTGATTTGCGTGAGGTTCTCTAGAGAAGCAGGGATCGACCCTGAGAATTGGCAATCAGAGAGATCCAAAGTCTGTAAAGACTTTAGATTGCCTATTGAAGCAGGAAGCTCTCCACTGAAATTTGTGTATGATAAATCCAAGTCAATAAAAATTATTTCTCACTGAATCGTGGGAAGTTTCCACTGAGGTTAGAATTTCCATCTAAGTAGAGAAGCTCGAGTTTCGGAAGATGAATGTCATTGTCAGGGAATCTCCCATACAATCCACATGAGTAGAGATCTAGGGATATCAAAGAAGACCGATTTAGCAAGGAGTTAGGAAACAATGAAGAGATGGATATACCAAAGAGGTAAAGCTTCTGCAACTTGGTTAAATTTTGAACCAGAGAATCAAAGCCATTCGGGGCAAATTCTGCTCCATAATTCCAAGCGAGATCGAGTGAAACCAAGTTGGAGAGGTGAGAGATTTCTGGCGAAATTAGGCCTGAAAATTCAGAGAAAGAGAGGTTGAGATACGTCAAGCCGGAGAATCGCCCAAACCCATCTGAAACAGAGGACCCATAGAAGTCATTGTTAAGCAAAGGTTAAGCCTTTGGAGATGACGAGAGGAAGAAGGGAGTAAGAGTTGGAATGGATGGTTCAGAAGAGCCAACTGCAACTGAGTCGAGCTCAATCCATGGCCAGTCATCAAATCACAAGTGACCCCATCCATGAGCAGCAATGCCCTCGCCTTCAGCTACCCTGTTTCCGGATAAAGTGGTACCACCAAAGTATCGCAATCCCAGAACTGGAATTGTCGATAGAAAATGGTGCTTGAATTGAAGCAGAGCAAAGGGCCTGTAGGGGCAGATTTGGTGGAATTAGAGAAGAGAAGAAGGAGGGAAAGAAGAAGGTGTGAGCATGAGAGGAAGAAAAGAAAACAAATCAGGAGGAGCTTAGACATTATTATTCTTTCGAAAGCAATTGAGAGAGAGTGAGTTGAGGTGAGAGAAATGATGGTGAGAACACTCCAATTTATAAACACATGATGAAGCGTGGAGAACTTGGTCGGAAATTTCGAAATCCGAATTAAAGCAAGACTTTTCTTGTCACTAA
The DNA here is from genome assembly GCA_016808115.1 of Tetrastigma voinierianum. Taxonomy (NCBI): domain Eukaryota; kingdom Viridiplantae; phylum Streptophyta; class Magnoliopsida; order Vitales; family Vitaceae; genus Tetrastigma; species Tetrastigma voinierianum. The sequence goes on along the minus strand of JAEQBH010005294.1, from coordinate 222,397 downwards.
TTTCCAGCACATTCTATAAAAGGGAAATGGGACCTCCAACCTATCTCTGTTAAAATTTCAATATTAGAAAATTTTCATATGTTCTCATTACGAAAATTTTCAATATTCTCAAATGTGACTTTTTTTTTTTCTTTTCTTTTCTTTTTTTAACCAAGCTTTGATTTATTTTCAAATATATTTTTTCTAAGTAACTTATTAAATTTGTACCTACCATGCTTTGAATTTGGATTGTTAAAATGGTTACTATGATTTTAGCAAAATATATTTAAATATAAAAATAAGTTTGTAGCACAAATTTTGAAAACTATTCAATCATAATTACATTCCATATTAAGTCAGGTGCTCATTACAGCTAAGAAGGAACAATATGAGAGAAAAAGAAAACAAAACTTAACAAAATAAGTCCTCCGTAGACCTCAATCCTTGATAACAAGACCATTAAGAAAAAAAGATGGAAAAATAACAAGATTCTATCCCTATCATTGTTTTTATTTTGCCCTACAACTTTATCAATTATTTTCTAGGTTTGAATCAAAAATAGACTTTTACTAAATAAAATGCAGGGGTGGTGCCCCTACGTTTGTAAGAATTGGTATGTTTTTAAATAATTTCATTTATATATTAGATTTTCTTTAGGGCTATGTTTGGTTTTCGAAAAATTTGAGGGAAAATCAAAGGAAAGAAAATAGGAAGGAAAAGTAGAAGAAGAAAAATTAAAGACAAATAAAATGAAATTTCATATAATTACTTTTATTTGTTACCTTAAATCAAATTATTATTAAAACTTCCGTCAATATAAAGATTAAATAATTTTAAATTATTTAAATTTCTAAGTAATTTTATTTATATTTGATTTTCTTATAATTTTTAGTAATCAAACTAAGAAAATTATTTTTCATAAGCATTTTTCTTTTCTTAGCTTATTTTATGAAGCCGACTAAATTTTTTTATTAGGCAAGCAAACATGAAATTATTTTCATAGCACATTTTTTCTTTTCTTTAGTATTTTTAAATACATCAGCTTATGCTTTTAGTGTTTTTGCCCTGACTTATTTTTTATGGGTTCGCCCATTTCTTTTCTGCGAGAATAGGCGCCGATAATGTTGAGTTAGTCTTTCGTATATGGGACCTTTCGCTTTTCTTTCTCACAGGAAATGCAGGACCATTCATCACCCAAAATTAACTGATTTTTACCCTCATGTTCGCTTCTATCAATTCATATTACTTTTGCTTTTCATCCACAAAATTATATACCTTGTCTTACATTCTTGGATATTTTGGCAGGTATGTGTTTTTTCAATCAAAATAATATTATCTTATGATATTAAATATATTATTGTTCCTCTAAGCTGACTTTTATGGGTAATGTAAGGTAATTTGCAAGGCTGAATTTCAACATGATAAAGTCCTTTCATGAGACATCAGAATAGACACTTGAACTTTTGGAGTCTTTGAATCAGATTGTAAAGTAATTACATGTATAAATATGTTGTTCCTCTAAACACAACATGAGTCAATAGAGTAATTTGTAAGACTACAATTTCCAACACGATAAAAGTCCCTTTCATATGAGACATCAAAATAGACATGAACTTTTGGAGTCTTTGAATCCAGATATGAAGTAATTACATGTATAAATATGTGTTCCTCTAAGCTTGACTTTTATAAATCCAATAGAGTAATTTGTAAGGCTGAATTTCCAACACGATAAAATTCACTTTCATATGAGACATCAAAATAGACATGAACTTTTTGGAGTCTTTGAATCAGATCAACAAAGTAATTACATTCATATAAAATTTTTCATATATGTTGATTAGACATGCTCAAAGAACACTAAGCTCCATGCTAGAGGATTCTTAATAATTTGTCTTTCATTCAAAATAGGAAAAAAAATTAAAAATAAGAAGATTATCATCATGTCATTATGTATTCCAATAGATTATTTATCACAATATTAGAATTACGAAATAAGCACATTAGCGATCGCCATAATCTATTTTGAACTCCTCAACCAAAGCATGAATAGGTTCAGGGTTATTTGTTTTCAGGTAAATTAAATAAAATGTAGGTGAACATTTATTACTTGATGGGACATGCCGGTAGACTGACTTCTATAGGTAGAAGATGATAATACTTATAAATATGACTATTCTACAAGTTTGAGTCATTGAAAGATGTTTTCCTCCAAAACATTTATAATAAAAAAGTCATAAATCATCCTCCAATTATCTAGTCTTTTAAATAATTATAGAATTGGAAACATAAAGCTATATTTGTTAGCTAAAGATGATGATTAGCTATCAATTACATTAATATTAAACCTAGAACCTTGACAATTAAATTTCATACTAAGAGCATACAAATTATGAAATATTAGATTAAACATTTGATTTATTCTAAAACAGTCTAATTAATGTATTTTGTTAAGTTTGATATGGTATTAAAACTATTTTTAGAGGGAGGTCATGTATTTAGTTATGTTAGCATTGATATGCCTTAAATAGCTGAATAGTATATGAACAAAAGCTTGACTTCCATGATTCAATAAAGTCTTGGAAGAATTTCTAAGGTAGGGGTTTCAGCATGGTAAAATTAGGATATTTAAGTTGCATTTGATTTATGAAATGTATTAAGGAAAGGAAAATATTAATAAAAAAGATGTTTTCATGTTTTGTTTTCTTATGAAAAATCTCAAAGAAAATTATATATAAATAAATCATTTAAAAACTTATATATTTTTAAATTGTTTATTCTTTATATAGATGAATTAAAATAAATAAAATAAGTTTGAAGCAACAAATAAAAATTATATTGAATTTAACTCTACTTTTATTTTCATCATTTTCTTTCCTTCTACTTTTTTTCTTTATTTTATTTCAGTTATATTTCCCCCTTAATTTCTAAGAATCAAATATAGCCTAGAATGCAAAGAAAAATAAAGGTATTATCTTAATAGTCTTTTATTTGAATATCTTACCGCCTATCTCACTATATACATATTGCACTCATAATAGATGTAAACTTCTAGAATAAGCTCAATGCCTTTAACTCATGTTCCTCTACTATCAATCTGGCCTTAGATCGATTGTGGCGCCCCCAAGCAGGGTCCGTTGACAACCGTCTGACCAGTGCAAAATCTATATCGTCTCGTATCGCAGGGCCCATTACGGTAAAAATGGCGGCAGCTGCATACACCAATACTCATCCAAAATCTGTTTATTATATTAAATAGTTTAAAGGTTATTACATTACTCTTAATACGGCTTATATTAAAAATTTATAATTCTAATACATGTTTACCAAAAACATAAAGCCACAGCTTGGCTTTCTTGAAATCGACCTACAAGATGGCGAGTCTTACCGAGACGCTCTGTACCTAAAATAATATTCCCTCGACGGGGTGATCGTTGCAGGTAGTGGAAATTCACGCAAATGGGTTACTCTCGGCCTAAGTCGTATGTAATGATTCAATGTAAACACACACATTCAAGTAAATACGTGATCCTGCTTGAATGTTTACGTACCGATCCGTGTCGGGTCTCCATTTCGCCGACTTCTGTAGTATGAAAACATCGTTTCGAAAGCGAAAGCTTTGTTGTTACCGAAACATCTTCACTAGAATTTCGATAAAAGTATTTGGTTGCCCTCAGGCGAATGTGTTGGAGGGCAACTATAAACAATTGTAGAACCACTCGACGTGATATTGTTGAATGCATCTCACAATAACGATTCTCCGGAGAATTCATCCATTGAAATTCCTTTCGCAACCATGTTCGTTTTTCTTTTAATTTTCATGTCATACACTCACACCTAATTTAAGAGTTATCCGGTGCGTATGAAATCTGATATCTGCCATTCTTAATTTAACTCTTAATATGTCAATTATGCATATATTCTCAAATTAGCACTCGTTGTGAAGCCAGAGAAAATCTAATTTTCGAAAAATGGCAAATCGTAATTTAGGTAAAATTCAAAATTTTTTCTAGATCTCTCGGATGTGAGCTGGATTTCATCGTTGATCGTCTCGCGAAATCCCCAAATTTCTGGCGTCAATTTCGTGGTAGAGACAATTAGATTTCAAGTTTTTAGTCAGAGTGCGGAGTGCTTGAGTAAACGGGTTTAGAGAGGCGTGTGATGTAATGAAAGTCGCGCTACGTGTCTTTAAATGTGGCATATTGCGTGAGTAGAGATGATGGAAATGGGCCGAACTGGGTGCGAGCCGTGTGAATGGTAGCGAAAGGCAGATGGGAATTTTGGAAATTGTAAATGAGAATGAGACAAAAACTTAAATAGTGACCTTCTCCATTTTGAGACACAAACTGGAAGTGGTTGAACGAAACAGAAAACAGTGAAATTTGGGGTTTTCATCTCGTAGTCGATCTTCTCTCCGTTCGTTGATCGAATGAGTCATAGATGGGTGAAGGATTACTGTTTACTGAGCTCAGTAGGTCCGGAGTTAGAATTGATAAACTAAATGAGTGTGTTTTATCTGATCTGCTGTTTAAATCTTTGTGATGATTGAGTTGGTTTGAGGCATGAGCGGCCCGTTTGATTGGTCCGAAAACTTGGGGCCGAAGTATCTTTTTAGACTCATTTGGGCCAGTCCAGCGGACTGTTGGGTAGCTCGTGGTGTAATTTATGTAATAAATTGTGTTTTGGTGTGTATGAGGTCGGAAATGGCCATTGAAATCGGTTTCAAAAAGTGGAACCGATGTGTGTTGAGTGGAAATTTGCCATGGACAGCCAACATTGTTATGTTTTGGGGGCCCCATTAAGCAGTCCCTTTGTTTGTCAATTGACCAAAATCGTCCATGTGTTATGTGCATGGTATTTGAAGTTAGATAGCTTGAGTTGTGGAATTTGGTAGGATTTAATGCATCAACAATGTATTAACATGATGCGAATATATAAAATATAATTGTATGTAGAGCCATTGGAAATGGAATTGTGATTAAATTTCAAGTGAAATTTAATTTGGAGTATTAGTTGATCAAAAATTGAATAGCATGTGTTATGAGTGCTAATTTTAGAATATGCATAATTGATATATTGGTATAAATTGTGTTGAAATGGCATGTGCGTTTTCTTATGCACTTAGGAGGTAACCTAGAGAGTGGGTGTGAGTGCATGGCGTGAAAATTTAAGAAAAGCGAAACGTGGTTGCGAAAAGTTTCAATGGATGATGGGAGGGTGTATTGGGAAGTAGTGACAAATTACACGTCGGAGAACCCGTGGGTGTTTAGGAAGGTTCTCCAACACATTCGCCTCGGAGGGTAGTCCTATACTTTTACTTAAATTCGGTAGTGTGTTTTCGAGAACAACAAGTTTTGTTTTGAAAATTGGATGTTTTACTCGCATGTTGGCTTAGGCAAGTGTGAAGTCGTGACATACAATTCAAGTCTTTTTTTTTTTTTTTTCCTAGTAATTAGTGCGCTTAGTGCATTAAATTTTCAGAAATTATGTGAGCACCAAATGCCATCCTCAGGCATATGGTTAGATTCTATACTCAGAGATCTTTCCATAGAGTCGAGAAGCCTTAAAGCGGACTTGAGCGAGAGTTATGGTCATCCAAAGTTGGCATTGCCGAGCTCATTCCCTAGACGAGTTCAGCTCGGCCAAAGGATGTCAGCTCGGCCAGAAGAGGTCGGCTCGGCTATATTTGGGCACTAAATTCCATCCACATGCATGTAGTCAGATTCTAGACTCAAGGAGCTTTCCATAGAGTCTAAGAACACCTGAAACGGACTTCGGACGAGGAAGCTATGATCGTCCGAGAGTGACACGGTCAGGCTCGTTCCTGGGCGAGGTCGGCTCATGGCTCTCATGCGGGAGGCTCATGCGGCTCATGTAGGAGGCTCATCACGACTCATACGGAAGAGCTCATGCGCGAGGCTCAATGCGGCTCATGCAGCAGGCTCATGCGGCTCATGTAGAAGAGCTCATGCGTGAGGCTCATGCGGCTCATGCGGGAAGCCATGTAGCTCATCGCCGAGAGCCGTGCGACTCGTGCGGCGGGGCTCATCTCGCCGGCTCATGCGAGAAGAGCTCATGCGGCCGAGGCTCATGCGGGAGAGCTCCTGTGCGGCTCATCTGCAGGGAGAGCTCGAGGGCAGCTCATGCGGCTGAGGCTCATGCGGCCTCATGCGACGAGCTATCAGCTCGTGAGCTAAACTACAAGAAGAGGTGATTCGGCTAAGATGAACTAGTCCTGACTCATCCTCCCGGACCGCCACGAGTAAAAAGAGCAAACTTGAGCATGGGGGTCCGATTTGGGTGGTCGAAAGCCCACATCAGAAAAAAGCTTACTGATGGGCTACAATTTCTATCAAGGATGCTGGTCCAAATTCTCACTTTTCATACTTGAAATTCAGTCTCAGACTAGGCGTCTCATAGGCTCAAAGCGGAATGCTACTTCCACACGACTGCGTCGTAAGTGGGCTCGGCCACACCTCAGCTCATCCCGAATGAGCTTGGCTGCAGAGGTCATCTCATCCTGGAGGCTCTCATCCGGAGAATTCGGCTCATCCTAGGGAAAGCTCCAGCCAAAGAGCTTGGCCACACGACTCATTCTCTTGGTTGAGCTCGGCCACACGGCCTCACCTTTCTCGGGCATTTCAAACCAAAAATGTCACCAACTTGATTTGTGGGGTCGATTTTGGTGATTGAAACCCATCAAGATCACTAAAGAGCTACGATATAGTATGAAGGACACAGGCCAAATTCCTTCTTTCTTGATGAAAATCAGTCTTAACGTCTATTTAAATTAACAAAGGTAAGAAAACATTACGAATTGTATTAAACGTATGAAATGAGTTTAATTCGTTTCTCACCGATATATCTACAAAAGCTGGATAACAGTCGATGCGCTCATCCCGGGTTTTACGCGGACTTTTACAAAACACATAATAAGCCATGCTTGACCTTTTCTCTCAGCTCAAGCCTCATGAAGTGCCTTCTCTTAGTGCACCTCAGGTGCAATGTTTTCCTGACGGGGTGAGGCTATGCCCGGTAGAAAGTCCTCCTCTGAGGGCTACTCCGCCTAAGTCTTTTATCTAATAACCTGTCCACAAAATCATTCCACACATTCATATAAAATATGCATATCTATACAGACCAATATGTCATGTCCAGTTTCAGTCCTCATGCATTTGCTCACTTGTATCATTTTCATGTATGGGAAGTTGTTTTTCAAAGTAAAGCTTTTATTTTAAATCCTTTGGACCACCTCAGGTATCAAACCATTGGACCATCTCGGGAACTCTTTTATTGGACCTGAATCCGGGACCCATTAAGGTAAATCTAGATCTCATTTATTGAACGACCTCAGTATATAATTTATTGGACAAACCTCCGATATAGTTTATTGGACAACCCTCAGATAAATTTATTGGACAACCCTCCGTCACCCTTTAATTTATGCACTCACACCCGATTTGCGTGCAGTGCTCATGCGATGATAATGTCATGTAAGATCTCATGTTGTGCATGCGAAACTACATCTGACAGTAATATTAATGCTTCATTTTCAAGCATCATGTTAATATATCAGCGTTATATCAACAATCAATATTCACACAATCGCACATGTCATTGAAACTAATGATAACATAACAAGATCAAATGTATCAAGATTCCACATATTAGAAACGAAATCAGTTCACGATTGTAGTTGCGAGCTACGCCAACGGACCGAAACCGATCCCCATCAACAACGGTTGCGAAACCAATCTTCGAACAACCATCTGAGCTACCTCATAACCATATCATTAACTCTGAAATAAGGTGCCAGAGTACAGAGAACCCTACCTCTCGGGTGCGGTCCCTTCATAGCACTAACTCTTCCCGTTTGTTAAATCTTAGAACTCCCAGCCTCTTTTCCTTTTTCCCTTTTTCTTCTCTGTCCACCCACGATTTATCTTAGTTGAAGACTTCCCTAGGTGTGGAACACCTCATGCCTTCTCTCCCCATGACACATAGCATCCTGTCATCCTTGCCCTTTTCTTCCCACTAAAATTTCTCATGCAAAACCTCCGAAGACACCTAGCATCCCTTGCTTTGCCTCTTGAACCCTTTCTTCGCCTGGTTAACTGACGCGGCGCAAACTATGTGCCCGAAGTGTCCGCATATCAAGTGCCACGTATGCGATCCTCATGCCACGTGTCACTTTCGTTCCGTCAATTTACCTCGAAATAAGTGAAATTGACTAACCCAGGGTCAGCGAAGTCGGCCCGTGCACCTAGATTTCGCGAGCCGAACTCCAGCGGTATGTCGTCATCATCAGAGATCTAGAAAAATTTTGGATTTTGACCGAAAATTTTCATTTACCCATTTCGAGAAAATTCGAATTTTCAGGGGCTTCATTCTCCCCCTTAAAAAATTTAGATCATTCACACACACATATACATCTGATCACATGCATATGTAACATTCATTTACCATTCAATGACTAATCCCGCGTGCGCCTTCGTCCTAAAGGAAAGGATATCGTGCGCGCTCGTGTCCTCATGCTCCCATGTTGCCTCCTCCACTCCTCGGTGCTTCGACAACACCTTTACTAGCCTCACAGTTTTGCGTCGCAAAACTTTCTTTCTATTTATCCATGTCACCTTTGGAGTCACTCTTCCAGTCCCATGTCTGCATCGATAACAAGCTCGCTGATTATTTATATGAAGTTGGATGCAGGTGTATAGGACATTGAGACATGGAATACCTCATGGACACCCTAATAAACTCAGCGGTAATGCTAATGCCTGGCCCCACCCTCTCGCAGTACCTCGAAGGGCCCAGTAAACCTCGCGATAACTTCCCTTGTTTGTAGAATCGACCACTCCTCTTTTAGGCATACCTTTAAGAAGACATGATCACCGCCTCAAGCTCTAGAGGTGGAAATGCATGGCTTATCGAGCATAACTCTTACTGTCGGTTCGAATGTGGGAAGACGTTCGTATCGAGACCCACTTTCTACGTGATGTCTCGAGATCAAGTCAGGGACCGTGGTGAAGCTCTCACCACCTCAAATCCGACTCGTCGGTGGCCAAACATGGCCTCCCGTATAAAGGCCTCATAGGGTGCCATCGTATGCTGCACGATAAGCGTTGTTGTGGACGAATTATAAGGCAATTGCTCCTCCCGGCTACCCTTATGACTGGGACGGCCTTCACTTTCGTATTGGCGTGTCTTACCCCACACTGTATATAATCCACTGGCGTGTATCCACCACCACCGAATCCTTACTTTGTGTGTAGGCGATGACCTTCCCAGGCCACAATCGGCAGGTTCAAGGACGTCAACTTGGGGTCATATCCGTAGCCATGACCTCACATCTAGAGCCTGCAAATGTTTCAATAACGCCCAATCGATGTCGAAGGGTATCGAACCTCGAGTCACCCAAGCTCCTATCACTCAACTCGATGCGTGATAACCGTATGCGTGTTTTCATCTGAACATCTCAACACCGACACAACTGCAGGCCCTCTTTCGTTCCTGAAATTTGGGATATCTCCACGGGTCTCTTACACCCTCACAGAAATTTTGGATTTCTCACGGAGTCTCTTACACCCTCCACGAGAGAAATTTGGGGCGTCTCACCAGATTCTCTTACCCATCTGATCGGGATATCTCCCCGGGTCTCTTACCCACCATGAAATTTGGGATCTCTCTGGGTCTCTGCACCCATACAAAAATTCCGGGATATCTCCTCGGGTCTCTTACACCCTTCTCCAAACTGCCAGGTGACCTCTTGCTTTTCCCGACACACTTTAATTACTATTAATTTCCTAATTCGAACTATAGTCTTCATTGGGAGGCGTAGTCCCGAGATAAACTCAGCCCTGCACTCCATAAAGTGAGTGAATCTCCTCTTAGTGCACCCACCCAGGCTCGACGCGATGTTCACGGGTGCACATAGATGCAATGGTGCCATCTTTGTGACACCCTATCCGGGGTCCACCATGAGTAGAATCTGAGAGATCTCGCTCATAATTCGAGCCTATCAGTCTGACTCTACGCCCTACACCCTAGGGAAGAACATCTATCGTGGTTTCTCTAAAGGCCTTAACCTTTAAGTCCCAGTCCATCACATAAGATACAACTGATGAATGGATATGATGCATCGATTCGCCTTCTCTAGTCAACAAGTGCGAGTAAAGCGTCACTACATGTAAATTTGCTCTGTATGCTCGGCCTACGCACCATGATCTCTGCCTCTAGGACAATCTCGCCTCATATGCCCAGTGTGACGAAATAACATATAGTGCCTTGCACTGACTAGAAGTCTTTACTGTGGAGTGCCATGCACGACCTCGACCCACCCTCGGCTCCTCGGCCCACGGCACTCTAGAAGGTGCTGTTATAGCACCAGAAAGCTTGGCTGGTTCCTCGACTGTGCCGGGGTGTGGAGGGCGAAATGTTCTCTCTCTGCTCTCTGACTAAGCCTTGGAATTTGCTTGTTTGTCCCAGTGCTCTTGGGATCACGTCTGCAGGGGGAAATCCCGTCTCACATGCCCAGGTTGTCGGTAGAAGTAACATGTCCTCTGTCTCAGCTAAGCTAGGAGCCTGAGTCAGCTGGTCTGGCTTGTGTGCAATCTAAAAACCCTCGTGGAGCAGAAGTCCTTTGCTTCTTTCAGAGGCTCGTGACCCTCCTTAAAACATCACGACACCCCGTATCTTGAATGCTCACGGCATCATCTATCTCTCTCTCATGGCTAAAAGCATCAAACCAGTAGAATCCGTATCTTCAGGAGAATCCTGATCTTGCCGGGATGGACAACTTCAAACCATCTCGAACCCATCACCTTGGCCATGTCGAGCCCACGTAATCATCCAGCGCTCTGGCTTTCTGTCGTTCAGCCGCATTACTCGTCGCATCATTGTCCCTATTTCAACTCAAAGGAACTCCCGAGTTTTGCATGTCTAGCCGGATATCGGGAAAAACTTGCCCTTGAAAGAGCTCTCTAGACTCCTCCACGTCATTGCCTCAAAATTTCTTGAGCTTTAACCCGAGTCCATCATACGAGACTCACCCTCCCCAGGCGAAATGTAGCTAGCTGATCTTTATGGCGTTGGAGGTATCTCCGCCCTGCAAAACTCTCAACTGTATCGGAACCAATGGTCGCCACCCATTTAGTCCCCCTCACTCCCTAAATGTTGGAGGATGATGTCTTTATATTGTGGAGGTTATTGGTCCTCCACGATACACAGCCCACTGCTTTGTGCAATGGCGGCGACTCACGACACCATGGCCTCTACAAGGCTGTGATCCAAAACGGTGGTGTGCCTCGTAGGCGACCCCTTCCTTGACTTGCCATCTACATATATCAATAGGAAATTTATTTATTTATCTATTTATTTTATTTATTTATTTATTTTTAGAACCTAAGGTTCTTCTCACCCTAGTGTTCAATACTCCACAATATACTATTCACGAGCATAATTCACATAATATATAGCATAATATCATGCGACAATTCATCGAGAATGCACAATGGATATGATCTAAACCCACAATACCCGTTTAGCCCCGAAATTGTCGTGTACTAAATTTTCGATACTATTATTGTTGGTATCAAGTGTTAACACTAGGTATTTATAAACCTGACTCTACGATACCAATTGTAAACCTTTGTATCAGGATGGCTTTCTCTTCACCCAGAGCTCCCAATTGTCGTTTATAACAAATGCCATCTTGTGACACCCCACCAATTCGGGGTTTTTTTTTCCTGGTAATTAGTGCACTTAGTGCAATGATAATTTTCAAGTATGTGAGCACCAAATGCCATCCTCAGGCATATAAGTTGAATTCCTCTCTAGAGATCTTTCCATAGAAATCCGAGGCATAAAAGCGAGACTTGAGGACGAGGAAGTTATGGTCTTAGAAGTTGGCATTGCAGCTCGACCCTAGACGAGTTCGGCTCGGCCGAGGATATAAATCAGCGGAAGAGGAATTCTGACTCATTTGCTCTTGGGCACTAAATTCCATCCCACATGCATGTAGTCAGATTCTATACTCAAAAGACTTTCCATAGAATTCTAAGAACACCTGGAAAAGCGGACTGAGATGAAGAAGCTATGATCGTCAAAAATTGACAGTCGAGCTCATTCCTAGGCAGTCGAGCTCATGCAGCTCATGCGGAAATCAATAAAAACCATGCACGAGCTCATGCAGCTCATGCCACCGAGAGCTCCTGCGGCTCATGCGGGAAAACTCGTCTGGCATATGAAGAGCTCGTCGGTGAGCTCATCGCGGCTCATCGCGGCGGGCTCATGCGGCTCATCTGGGAAGAGCTCATGCGCGGTAGGCTCATGCGGTGACTCATGCGGCTCATGCGGGAGGCTCATGCGGCTCATGCGGGAAGGCTCATGCGGGTCATGCACGGGGAAGAGCTCCGCCGCAGCTCGTGCGGCCGAGGCTCATGCGGCTCATGCGGCTCATGCGACGGGCTGGGGCGGCTCATGCGGCCGAGCTCATGCGGCTCGTGCGGGGCTCATGCGGCTCGCTGGAAGCAAAGCTCGTACGGCTCATGCAGCGGGGCTCCTTGCAGCTCATGCCCGGAAGAGCTCATGCAGCGAGGCTAAGTAAAGGCTCATGCGATTTCGGCCTGAAGGTCGGTTCGTATATGAGCTGGATCCACGAAATATCCCCTCAGGACACCGAGTAAAAGGCCACTTAGAGGTACATGAGGTCCGATTTGGGTGATTAGCCCACATCAGAAACTTCTTGATGGGGCTGATTTCTATCAGGGATGCTATCCAAATTCTCTTTTCCTTAGCAGGGAATTCAGTCTCAAGACCAGGCGTCTCATAGGCTCCAAAAGCAGAATGCTACTTCCACGGCTCGTCATAAGTGAGCTCATTACATCTCATCTCATCCCAAATGGGCTTGGCACAGTAGGGTCATCTCATCCTAGGAGAGCTCAGCCCGAGAAGAGGTCGGCTCATCCTAAGAGGCTCAGCCAAAGAGCTCGGCCACCGCAGCTCATTCTCTTGGTTGAGCTCAGCCCTGACTCATCTCAGTTCTTTGAGTAAAATGTGCAGGGCATGAGGTCAGGTTGCAGGTGATTCGAGAGCCCACATCAAGCTCAACGACGAGAGGCTCACGATATAGTAGAGGGACCACGGGGCCAAATTCCTTTACCTTAATGAAAATCAGTCTTAACGTCTATTATAATTAACAAAGGTAGAAAACATTTCTTTTGAATTATATTAACATATGAAATAGGTTTAATTACAATTTATCTCCAATATATCTACAAAAACTGGATAACAGATCCAGTACATAACAAATCGGGTTTAACGAGACTTTTACAAAACACATAATAAACCATGCTTGACCTTCTTCTCGACTAAAGCCTCATGAAGTGCCTTCTCTTAGGTGCCTTATAGTCACTGAAATGTTTTTTCCCAGTGGGGTGGCCCATACTTGATGAAAGGAAGTCTCCTCTGGGAGTTGCTCCACTAGTGCACATCGTGACATAATCCTGAAAATCATTCACACACATTCATATAAAATATGCATATCTACATCACGAATGACTATGTAAGTAATCCCAGTTTCCCAGAGTCCTCATGAGCTCCCTCACACACGCCATTTTCATGTATGAGAACTGTTTTCAAAACAAAAGCTTTTATTTTAAATCCACTGGACCACCTCCGAGTATCAAACCATTGGACCATCTCCGACAACTCTTTTATTGGACAACCCTCCGATAGAGTTCATTGGACAAACCTCCGATATAATTTATTGAATGACCCCTCCAGATATAATTTATTAGACAGAACCTCGGAATATAATTTATTAGACCAATATAGATAAATTTATTAGACAACCCTCAAATCTGTTTTAATTTATGCACTCACACCCGATTCTGCATGATATTGGAGTGCTCATACGATGATAATCCTTTGCATAAAATCTCATGTTACATGCACTCAGCTATGCAACGATTATATTCATCTTCATTTGAGCATCATGTTAATATATCAAACATGAGTATATCAGCGTCAATATTCACACAATCTGCATGTCATTCAAACAAGCAATAACACATAACAAGATCATCAATATCATATTCACATATCAGAAGCAAAATAATTCAGTGTAGTTCACGGAAACTACTAACACGGACCGGCTTGGAGTCCCCATGACAACGAGTTTAAGCGGTACATTATTTGGACAGCCCATCACCCCGGGCTACACCTCATAGCCATGTCATGGCTGCGAAATGAAGATTAACGGTAGGAGAGAACCCTACATCTCGAAGTGCAGATCCACCCCAGCGCACAACTCTTCCGCTGTTGAAATCATAGAACTCCCCCTTCTCTTTTCCCTTTTTCCCTTTTTATTCTTTTCCATTCCACCCCACCGATTTATCTTAGGTGGAGAAGACTTCCCTAGGTGTAGGACACCTCATGCTTCTCTCCCCATGACACATAGCATCCCACATGTCATCATGCCCACTTTCTTCCACCCCAAATTTCTCCTTCAGCCTATCCAGAGACACCTAGCATCCACTAACTTTTGCCCTCTTGGAGACCACTTTCTTTCATGCGTAGTTTAAACTTGACACTTGGCCTCGACTAATGTGCCAAATTGTCACGCCTCAAGTGCCACATGGCATGCGATCCCTCGTACCCGTGTCACTTTCTCGATTAAATCAATTTACCTCATCACATTGAAATTAGGCTATTTCGAGATTCAACGAGATCATTGTATTACCCTAGATTTACTGCGGGCGAACTCAGCGGGTATGTCGTGTCATCGTGAGATCTAGAAAAATTTTGGATTTTGATCGAAATTTCCATTTTACCCATTTTCAGAAAATTCGAATTTTCCGGGGCTTCACAGAGTCGGTGAGGACTCGAGACATGGGAATGGGCATGTAGACATTCAAGTAGGATCACGTATTTACTTGAGTGTGTGTTTGCTGAATGCATTGCGTATGCTGTTGGGTGGGAGTAACGTTTGAGGTAATTTCCTCTTTGGTATTGCTCCTTTGTAAAACTGACCTTATTGAATGTTATAATAGTAGTTATTGAGGCCCGATTTGAGGTCGAATGATAGAAGCGAGGGTGGATTAAATTTAGAAACGCTCTGGACATCATTTGGGCATGAAGTGAAAATTTTGAAAATTGTAACCCAAGATTGCCTAATGGGCAGCGTTTTCTTATTTTATCGGATGGAGAGGGGTTGCAAGGGATTTTTAAGAAAATTTAGTTCTTATGACTTTGAGCCCGATATTTAGAAGATAATGGGAGATTTAAGTGAATAGTGATTTCGGATGAAGAAAATTGGAGTAATGCTGAAATTTTTCGGAAGTGAAGTAGAAAACTCTGAAAATGTCAGGAATCAATCGTAGAGTCTATGGCTGGCGAGTGAAAGCGAGTCCGTTTGGATAGTTTCAGACGTCCGAGCGTAATTCGGATAATATGTCTCGCTATTATTAGAATTTCAGATTTTAATGATTTTAAATACGATTTGGTTGAGCACGGAATTCAGCGCGAAGGATTTAATTTGAATAATTCGTAAGGTTAATTTGAGTTTAGAGCGACCATAGAATAACATTGTCGGTATAAGCGTATAAGACGGCGAGATAAAAATTTTGCTATAAGGAGATATTTTATTATGAGAGCGATTAAAATCTTTCTTAATGGCTAGAAGTTATGATTAAATATGGAGTAAATGACTTGGTCTCATGGGAATGGACCAATGAGAAGCTTGGATAAAAGAGTAATTCACTTTAAACTAGTAATGATATTTTAATTTAAGGGTACTTTTGGAAGAGAATATTTTAAAGTCTAAAATTAGATTTAGGGCTCAGAGAGAATCACGTCATGAAGGAGAGAAAAGGAAAGATAGAAAAGGGAAGAAGGAAAGGAGGAGAAAGGTAGGAGCAAGTGGTAGGGTGAATTTTATTCTCTTTCAAGCTTTAGTGTTTCCGATGAATCGAGGAAGAAGACAAGGAAACCCAAGAAACAAGTAAGTTTTCATGGTGGGAAAGTTGGATTTTATGTTTTCATGCCCTAATGATTTGATTTTCTTGTATGGATGTTAAATTAGTGGCATTTAGGGGTTGAATGATGATGATTTTAGAGATAAATTAGAAAGCCTTGGATTAGATTAGGGTTTGACAAATCAAGTGAATGAATGGTTAGGGTTTGATGTAGACTTTTGTGATATGTTAGAGAAATGGGTATAATCGTAAGATTTGATGTTTAGAAATTGAAAGAAAAATGGAAGAGAAACAGATTTAGTAAATTTTTGGGCCTTGATCTCAATGCAAATGTCTGTTTCTGTTTTGACGTTTTAATTATTTTGGCCATGCTTGCTCATTTCAGATCGGAATTGATGATTCAAGGTATAGGTAAAATGAACTTCGGGAAAGAATTTATCAAGGAAGTTTCATGATTATAAACTTAAAGTTCCATAAAATGGTTCAAAGTAGACTATGTGCAGATTCTGTTCTGCCAAGCTGAGTTATTTATTTGTGCGAGATTGTGTTATATGGTTGAGGGCTTTAGAGACGGAATTTTAAATTGAAAATTTAAAGAGATGTTATTTGATATCAGAACTGATCTGGAGTGTTTCATGAAATTTTAGAACCGTTTGAATAATTTTTTGAGTCAAAGTCTATAGGGTATGGTTGGAAAAAAAAAAGTTGGCAAAATGAATGAGTTTTTAGTGCTTAAGGTAATTTGTTCATTTGGCTTTAAATAAGTGTGTGCCTTGGTGAGTTAAGTACGATTATGATTAATGTATAGTTATTGGTTTTTCTTCTGAAAAGGTGAAAGGAACTGTTCGGACCCAGGAAGCGAGAATTGAAGCGGGAAGCGGCGAGTTGAAGCGGTGAAGCGTAGTGAAATGATATTTTGAGGAATTTAGTTTTAAAGTGAATGATTTTAATGTTAAGGCCCCGAAAGTTTAATGCTATTTTATATAGAAATATTTAAGGCATAAATGTTTATAATCACAGACATTTTATCTTTGCATCAATGCATATATTTATATATATCTAATCTGTATCATATCTTCAAAATATTATGAAAGTTTAAAAATGTTTAAATTATGCATATGTGTTTTAATGATAAAGTAAAGGATTTAAATGTATTTATAAATGTATTTTGAAAATGTTTTACTGATGGATTACCCTAAACCCCTATGAGCTATTATAATTGATATCGGCGAAGTACTTTAAGCGTGTAGGATTAGAGGGTAAAGTTATGGGTTACTAGCGAGGAGGAAATAGGTCGTCTGGAGTATCAATCTTACCGTGAGCACTGTAATTTGGGCGCTATGCAGCGTGGGTTCTCATGACGTAGTAGTTCTGGCCGGAATGTATTTGTCCCTCATAAGTCGATGCCGAGAAGCGGTGGTTGTGTTTATTCCCTGGGTTCCATCGAGAAAGAATGAAAGAAATAAAGAAAGAAAGTTTAGGCATAAATGCTTAAAGTATAAATGGATTTTAAATGCATAAGTATTTACAGGAAAGAAAAGTTCAGACGCAAATTCTTAAAAATAAATGGATTTTAAATGCATAAGTATTTATTGAAAGAAAGTTTAAGATATAAATGTTTCAGCATAAAGCGGTGCAATGGTATGAGTATTTATGGAAGAAAGTTTAAGGCATAAATGTTTAATGTATAAATGGTTTAATTGTATAAGTATGTATTATTTTAGTATGTGCGAAAATGTTATATAAATGAAAATGTACCTCATGACTTTCGTTCCAACTCACTCTTTTTCATATATTATAAATATTTTAGGACTGAAGACAGTGCGTCCAGTGGAAGTCTTGCTCGCGTGCGATGGAAATTCATTTGCTCAGGGAGGCGGCGCATGTGACACTGCATTAGAAAATAATTTGCATATTGTATATGTGAATATTTTGTCATGTTTTGATAAAATTTTGCATGGAATTGAAGAAGGTTTAAATGTTTTGGTAGAAGTTT
This sequence comes from Tetrastigma voinierianum, assembly GCA_016808115.1. Lineage (NCBI taxonomy): Eukaryota > Viridiplantae > Streptophyta > Magnoliopsida > Vitales > Vitaceae > Tetrastigma > Tetrastigma voinierianum. The sequence continues at coordinate 204,451 of JAEQBH010005294.1, read as the reverse complement.
GAAAGAAATAAATCATATATATGTATATTGTGTTTGATTAGGTTGTGAATGAGGTCTAATATGGAAGTTGATGAATTGAAGTTTAGAAGTGTTTTTAAATGTTTTCATCAGGTTTTGTAAATTTAGGAAAGTCGAAAAGCAGGAAACTCTGGCCGATTTTCTGAAAAAATCTAAGTGTTGGAAAAGAAAGAAAAAGAAATTTTTTAGCGACAGACAGCATTGTTTCAAAAAGATATGTGAAGAATTGTAAGGGGTTCGCTCCAGTTTTAATTTATGGTTTTAAGGAAAAGTTTCTATATGCATTTGAGTCTTGAGGAGGTCCCTCGGGTTCATGAGGTTAATCAGGTGGGATCATCGCTCCTGCAATCGAGAATATTATTTTGAGATGCAGGGCGTTCGAGAAGATGACTCACTTTAAGTAGATTTTGAAGAAAGTAAGTTTATTGGCTTTGATATTTTGGTATAACATGTAATTAAGAATTGTAAGATTTAATGTGTTTGTATAAAAAGTAATGTAATAACTCTTGAACTATTGGAAATATAGTTAGGTGCCTTGTGATTAGTATTGGTGTATGGGCCCAGTGGCGATTTTACTCGGGTATGGGTCTTAAGTGATCGAGGCAGTATATAGATTCGTGGGTTGTGAGGTTGTCAGACACCTTCGGTTTTAAGCGGCGTCACCTCATGCATGACCGTCGCGTAACATCCAATTAGCTCATGGAGCTGTCAGCCGATCAAATCCGTGGAGCTTCTGGCGCGATTATATTTTATATAATTATTTCGTAACATTGAATTCATGCATTAACCTTTATTTCCACCTGACTGAGTCATTCACTTCCAACAATTTCATGCCCACAACACATGGGCGGTTTTGAGTGATTATGGCAGGCGTTTTATGATCCACTAAAAACCAAGCGATTAAGGGTACACGTCGTGAAGCGACCCACTCTGAACATTGGTTCCCTTTGTGGAATCGAATTCCATATTCATTTGACCTCATTACACACCCGAAACATAATTTATTATATAAATTATGAAACAATCACCAAAGCGATCCACTATTTGCTCAAAAGCGGGTTCAAATATTCCAACAATTCGATCCGAGTTTTGGGGGACCGATCAACTTTGACCACTCGGTGGCTTCATCCGACTCAACCATTAACCAGAAACACTTAAGCAAGGTTTAAAGCAAAGTAGGGTCAAAACCCCTACCTCCACAGGAGTTAATCAAACTCCCAGAACAGCGCCCACACGAAGCCTGGCGAGTAGAACCACTGCTTCTTGGCGAAGAATCAGAAGCCCAAGGTCAGATCGGTAGGAATCTAGATAGAGTTGCGGCTCTCCATTTAAAATCCACCATTTGAAACTGAACTTTCTCCTGCTCCCTACTTGCCGTTTCTGCCTTGAAAGTAGATAGCTCTGCTTTTGTCTCTCTGTACCCACATGTCAAGCAATTGGTGGAGAGGATTTCTTTATCATCTGACCCAACCGCACAAACTTTTTCTAACCAATGGCATCATGCATGTGTCAACGTCGTTATGAGCTAAAGTTGGATTGAACGTAGCGGCGCGGCTGCGTGTGCCTCAAAATCATGGAGTGTCCCACACGGCGCTCGTTCCTCAGCGTGCAAGTCAGATTGTCTCGGAATTTGGCCAATGACGTGTGCTTCGATTTGACGATTCCAAACGGTGATCCGTTTCTCATCAGAAATCTGAAAATTCCGGTTTTTGAAATTATGATTTTGCCGCTTTCGAAAATTAGATTTTCTCGGGGTTTCTGGGTGTCCGGGTTGACCACCGTCTGACACGTGAATCTGTGTCTCATATTATGAGACCTTTACATGGTAAAATGTAACCCAGGCCTACATCGATACTCGCCCGAAATCTAACCAACTATATTACAATAGTTCAAGAGTTATTATCCGACTTTCTTCTTAAACGCGGCCTCTAGTGAGCGTCATCCTCCCGTACACTCCCTATATTTGTGTCAATGATCCTCTCGACAAAGGTGCAATCTCTGCGAGCGATAACTCCAAGATGGTTACTCCCTACCTAAGTGCACATGTAATGACAATCAAACACACTCAAGCAAATACATGATCCGACTTGAATGTCTACATGCTCAATCCTGTGTCTCAGTCCTCATCGACTCCCCACACATGCCTAAGCCGCTAAATGCGAAAATACGCTTTCTCAAAACAAAAGGTTTTTGTTCTTAAAAACTTACTACCGAGTTTCGTAAAATCCACTGGATTGAACTTCTCCAGTTAACTGTGGTAATTCTCCGAACAATATGGGTCCGCTCCGAGATGAACCGTTGGACAACTCTCCGAGGCAATTCTTCGTGAAATTTTCCTTGTTCCTTTCACAACCATTTTCATTTTCTTCATTTTCTTCATGCCACATGCACTCACACCCCACATTCCTAGGGAGCCCCGGCAGTTATGGAATGCATTATGCCATTTCCAAACAATTCATGCTAATATATTTTACATGCATATATATTAACAAAATTAACTCACATAAATCATGTTATTCAATTCACAACAATAACATCAAAATTAGCTCACATGGGCTAATTAAAAATTCAAGCAATTCATTTTGAATCACCCAAACAACACAAAAATCACACACAAATCACGTTAACAGTAAAACCCTAGGCTCTAAGACTGCTCACTGCCACAATAGGGATTTTTTTCACTGATTCAAAATGTTTTGAGATTCAAAATATCATCTCCATTTGTCCCATCAGTCATTTCAACAAGATAACATGTCCAATGAGAATGACTGCCCAGAAAGTCATTGAACTCCAAAAATTACATAACTATAAGGAGATCACCTTTATCCATTGAGAACCACGCCTTCCCAAAACTGAATCATAGAGGTCAACCTTCTCTCTAAAACCCCATTCTCCCCTCACCCGCATGCACCAGCCGAAAAATGGAGAAGAAGATGGTCTTTGTCTTATTTAATTAATTCTTTTCACTTAATTCCTCAGCCATTTAGTTTGATTTAAAAGCTTTTGACAACGGGATTTTCTCCACTCTAGCTCAAAATGTTTTCAGATCGAAACACGGCTAATCCAGTTCGAACATCCCTAACCATTTACATGGCTCTCAGCCAAAGAACACAAGTAGAAAAAGATCCCTACCTCTTGGAGTTGCCTGAACCTACAAAATCAGTGCCTCACGCGCAGCCCTCGCCGCCAAATCGACTTTGCTTCTTGCTTCGCCGAGAACCGATACAATAATCGAAAAATCTGTAGGAGAATGAGCTCTCTCTCTCTAAAAATCGCAACACCTCAGCCCCACGCCCGGTTTTCTTCATTTGAGAAGATGAAGACCATGCCTATTTTGTCTTATTCATTTAACTTTCCATTAATTCCCTCCATGTCCTTTATTTTTGGATTTTTGACACATGGCTTAATCTAAGCCATCCATCTCCATCCTCTCACTAATCATGCAATACAGGTCACATGGGCATGGTAGGTGACTTTGTCACATCACATGTCTCTCACAGCGCCACACGGCACTCTCGGTTCGAAAAACGTGAGCTCGATCGTTGGGAGTCCGACGAATTCCGACGTGGTGAAGCGAGATTTTGCGAGATCGATCTGTAACAGCGAAGTCCCGCTTCATCATCCGAGATCTAGAAATTTTTTGGATTTGGACCAAAATTACCATTTTACTATTTTTCATAAAATTAGAATTTTCTCGGGTTTTACACAATCCATATATTTAGATTGATTACTTTTTTCTTATTTACTTTGTTTTTCCTCCACAAAATTATGTACCTTATCCATTTGCATTCTTGGATATCTTGTCTGTATTGAAAGAAATAATGTTATCCCGTGTACATTAAATATATGTCCCTTTCATGCTTGACTTCATGAGTCCATAGAATAATTGTAAGCTGTGAAGTTTCCAAAGGTAAAGTCTTTCATATGAAACATCTTGAATGTATTACAGTTTTAGAGTTTTATTTTCTTCCAATTAGATATAAACTAATTATATATATATATATATATATACGGGCCCAAAACCCGGGGTCCGTTGATTACCCGTCAACTCCGCCGGTAATCTATACGCTTCAGACATGAGACCCATACCGAGTAAAATGGCCAACAAACATATACCAATACTTCATCAAACATATGTCCAACTATATTCCAATAGTCCAAGAGTTATTTTATTACTCTTAATACAAATACATATTAAAATCTACAATTCTAATACATATTATCCAAAAAGGTCAAAGCCACAACCCGGCTTTCTTCAAAATCTATAAGACCCGAGAAATTTAAATTTCTGGAAAAAGGGTAAAATCGTAATTTCGGTTAAAAATCCGAAATTTATTCTCTAGATCTCGGATGACGAAACGGATTTCACCGTACTTAATCGCCTCAATAGGCACCTAGCTAGCACGTAAAATTTCCTGGTCGAATTTCAGACGGAATTTATATCGCGAGGCATCGTGTTTCTAAAATAATGAAAACGATTTTTGATACACGAAAGTCACATATAACACGTACTCATGTACCATAAGTGGCATGAGTAGAGAAATGATGAAAATGGATGGTCGAGATAGTGTCGAATGTCAAAACTGGGAAAAGAAGAACATAGATGTCATTTTGAAATTTGATTAAATGAGGAAAATGCCAAAATAAGGAATAGTGTTGTCTCTTCAAATGTTAAAAGAAGCAAAAAACGTGAAAAGGGGCACTAGCTGTGCAGAAAATGGAGAAAGTTCTGGAGGTTTTAGGAGAGAGAAGGACCTCGCCTCTTCTAGAATTCGAGAGATCCGACCGTCACCTGTTTAGACAAAAAGCAAAGTCGTCTACGCTGAGAGGCCTATGCACGGACTCCAGCTTTTAGGAGTTTCACAACTCCAAGAGTAGGGGTTTCTCCCTACTTGGGTTTTACGCTTGTTTAAGAGTTATGTTGATGTTTTGGCCAAGGAGGCCTTGAACGACCATTGTTTGATCGTCCCAAAACCTGGGACCGGCGCGAGAAATTATGGCACTCCATTTCGATACCCGCGGAACGGGTAATGGACTGCTTGGGTGCATCAGGTGATAAATTGTGCAATAATTCATGTGTTGATGTGTGAGGGGCCGAAATGGCCGTGAAATTCGAGTTCACTAAGGAACCGATTATTATGATTTATCGAATAGTAATCGAGGGTTTCACTCATTCCCGAATAAAGTGTCTTATAAAAAATTTTGTGAATTAATGTGTTTGGTCGAGTAATCAAGTAGAAGCCAATTGTTTCGTGTTTGATCATTAGCCCATGTGAGCTAATTTTTGATGTGATGAAGTGCGAAATTACATAAATACATTTGTGTGATTTAATTCTCATGTGAATATATGTATGTTTGCAGGTCAGGCTGTGTTATAGACCGTAATGGAATTGGCATCATGTATTCCATATGCACCGGGGCAACTCTAGGACGATGTGAGTGAGCTTAATGTAGACGAGTCTGTGAGAGAATGGTTTCTCAAGTGTTTTCTAAAAAATGATAATTATCTGAGGGTAGTCCATCGTACAATAATTGTGGGAGACGGCCCAATTGATATACATCGGATGGTAGTCCATAACAATATCAATCGTCTGAGACGAATTTCAAATTGATATATATACATCTGGAGGGTTGTCTAAGCAACAAAATAATAATTCTCATACGAGGCTTAAAGGAAAGTGTGAGGGAGTGTCGGTGAGGACTCTGCACGAGATGACTGGGCATAGACATTCAAGAGGATCATGCATTTGCTTGAATGTGTGTTTATTTTGGAGCATTGCATATGCACTTAGGGTGAGAGGTCTACCTCAGTGGGGTGATTCCACTATTTAGCATTAGCTCACCCTCGTCGAGGGATACTATTTTAGCTGTGTACAAAGAGCTAAGACGAGGAGACGCATTCATCCTAGAGACTCCAGCTTTAGAAGAAAGTTTCTGATTGTGGCTTTGGTTTATGATGTATGACACAGGCTAGAATTCCCTAATTTTAATATATGTGTTGTATAAGAGTAAAATTTGAACTCTTGAAACTATTGGATATAGTCGATATATGTTTTATGAGTATTGTCTTGGCCCAAGTGGTCGCTTTACTTATGTTATTGTTATATTGATGTTTGGGACAGGTTATATGCAGGTGTCGAGATTTGGGTTGAGCTCCCGTACAGCGAGACTCGCCCGATTTTGTGAAATGTCACCCACCCGACATTCACGAGTACCCGCGGTCGACGGTAGTCACCGCACTCGGGCTCGGGGCATCATATTGCACGAGCTTAAGTATACTCGCTACCTAGTGGCTTAGACTGGGGCTTAGGGCCATAGTCTTTGAAGTATAAGAACATCACCACTAGGTGGTTTGATGTTGAGCGTAGGGTATGAGATTACCAGAAATCAATGGACAAAAAACTAGGACACTATATTTGTTTTAGGTGATCAAGCTGATAATGATGTGAACATGTGAATTACGAATGGTGCGTATACCCATGTTATATGTGTTATGATTGTTTGTGTGCTTAGTACTTAGCACATAGGAAAACAAGTGATGTGTTAGAAACTTTTAGAAGTTTTTACAATGTGTAAAAACTGGAACAAAGAGGAGAAATAAAATAAATTTGAATAAATTTATTGAGTTGTTGGATAATGAAATCAAATTTTAATAAATTTGAGGTTGAACACTCAGGTTAGTGTTTATACAAGGAGGTTGAGGAAATTCTGATCATTTCCACTAAAATTAGAAAAAGAACAAAATAAATTTTAAGCAATTTATTTGGTTTATTGAGAAATGAGAAATATATATATATATATATATATATATATATATATATATATATATATATATATATATATATATATATATATATATATATATATATATATATGTATGTATGTATATAAGGTGGAGAAAATTTTTTACAATGTAAAACAGGAAAAAGAAAGTAAAGAAAATAAATTTCATAAATTTATTTGGTTATGAGGAGAAGAAAATAATTTTATAAATTTATTTGGTTATGAGGAGAAGAAAATAATTTTCTAAGATTTTACAAGTAGTAAAATTGAAGAAGATGGGGTAAATTCAGGACGCCTCAATAACCTCGCTAAATACTCTCGTGGGATGCTCTGCAACTCGACACCACGCAAAATCGGCAGTCTCCTTGTATGGGAGCTCTACCCAAATACAAAACCTCGTCCTAAATCAGCTTCACACACACAGGCCCCAACAATCAACTTATGACCACATCGGGTTCATATCCAAGTAAAATGAGTAAAAATAATGGCCACTTGGCCCCTGCATCAATTCTCACAAAATAAATATCCCAACTATATTCCAATAGTTTCAAGAGGTAATAAAATTATCCTTATACATCATATATCAAACTTAGAGAGTTCTAATACATGTACATAATAAACCAAAGCCAACCCGACTTTCTAAAACGCCTTCTAGGATGAGCCGTTCTCCACCGCTCCCGCACTGAAAATAATATCCTCGACAGGCGAAAGCATCGCCCAAAAGTGGACCACCCCAAACGGGTTACTCCCCACCTGGGCGATATGCACGCTCCAGTAAACACACATTCAAGCAAATTCGCTGATCCTACTTAAATGTTCACATGACTAACCCCATGTCTCGAAGTCCTCAATTTCCACTTCACACGGCTTCAAGCCATGTATGAGAAACATCATTTTCAAAACAATTATCATTTGTTTCGGAACTATACAACCGGCATCGGTAAAAATACGGGACTACCCTCCGAGGCGCTAATGTGTTGAGAACCTTCCAAACAGTCATGGTCCTCATCCAAATGATCTCGTTGGACCGTCTCCTTAACCCATTCTCCAAAATTCATCCGTGGAAATTCCTTTCAAAAACGCTTATTTTTCTCTTCAATTTTTCATGTCATGCACTCACCACTTCTAGTTACCCCAATGCATATGAAATGCATTATGTCGTTTCAATCATTTTCAACCAATATATCAATATGCATATATTCTCAAATCTACAATTACACCACATGTAATTCAACAATATCAACCATCACCCAAATTAGCTCACTTGAGCTAAACACAATCTCATCTCCAACGACCTATACACACAATTATATTATTAATATAATTGTGACCTCATGTTAATACACAAAGTTCATGCTCACTTAAGCTAATCACTATTCCATTTCCAATGGCCTACACCCACAATTATATTCTATATAATTATGGCATCATTTTAACATATCAAGCATTAACCTATTAATTTCTTTGATCAACCAACTCCCCAAATTAACTTACTTGGAAAGCAATTCACAGTATCATCTCCAATGGCCTACAAACACAATTTATATTTTATATAATTATGTCATTGTGTTAACACATTAGAATCATGTATTAACCTATCTATTTCCACACAACTCAAGCCATTCATTTCATCACTCAAGCACCCAACACACGGACGTTGGGTCCACTCAGATTAAACCCGGACTATTTTAATACCTCCCAAACAGGCAAGGTCAGTCTGTGGGCAAATACCATCCAACATCTGCTCTCTGGTGGAATCGAATTCGATGCCCATTTCCGGCCTTCTACTCACCAAAACACAATTTATTATATAAATTATGATACAAATACCCAAATCAGTCCCTATACTGATACGGATTGACCAAAAGTGTCCTAAAATGATACGGCTCCAAGGTTCGAATCCATCAAACGGCCCATCACTACCGCAATCAACTCAAACATCACAAAAAACTTAAATCAAGAGTAAAAACAAGTAGGATAAAACCCTAATTGAGTTTGACGAACTCCCTAAACCGAGTCCACGCAGAGCCCTCCGCTAGAAAGCAAACCTTTCCTTCTGGCCCGAAGGATTCTCGACTGGGCCGGATTCCTGAAATCTAGAGATAAGGAGGTCATTCTCTCTCTAAAATGCCAAAAATCCAGCTTTCTGCCTCCCCACTGCATCCCCCACGTTTTTGGTCTCTTTAAAATTGGGGAAGACAACACTATACACTATTTTGTCTTTTCCTCATTTAACAATTTCATTAATTCCCAATACTTCCCTTCCTCTAGATTTTTGCCACTTGACACTATCTAGGCCATCCATTTCCATCATCTCTCTACTTATGAAACATTTTTCATATGAGTACATGTTATATGTGACTTTTTTCACATTACAAGTTGTTTTCGACAATCTAAACTCGACATGCATCAAAACGTACCCCGACTGCTCCTAATTGAACACGAAATTCGGAAGGTGTTATCTAGATTTGCGAGACGATTCCAACGGTGAAATCCGCTTCGTCATCCGAGATCTAGAGAATAAATTTCTATATTTTTGACCAAATTACGATTTGCCATTTTAAATTGGAAAATTTTTACCATATAAATAAATTTATAATTCTGATTTAAATGTTCAAGAAATGAAATAAGTAGTTTTTTTTTTTAGTGATTTTTCTAGTTGCTGGAAATAACTGGAACAAATGAAAAAAAAAATATAATGAAAAACGAAAAAAATCAGCGTAAATTAAGTGTATTGCAAGTTGAGAGGGTGTTGAAAGTTGTATTGCAATACAATTTTTGTATTGCAGAGAAGAAGGTCGAGGTGAGCGGCTGGCAATACACCGGGGTTTGTATTGCGCAGGAAGAGGGTCGAGATCAGATCGCACACACACCAAAGAAATGACATGGCGCCTGCCAAGACACAATACCAAGGTGGGCGCCTGCGCTACGGCGCCGCAGTGCGCCATGAGGCGCCAAGGCCACACGGTGCACGCTGGCACGGTAGCGCTACGGAAGGCACGAAAGGCAGACTGGCGCTCGGGCGAGCGGCTGGCGCGCCGCTAGGCCAACGGCCGTGCACCTGTGCACTCAGCTGCTTTTGGGTCTTGGCTTGACTCAATAATGCTCCCGAGTCAATTTTTGACATTCTTAGAACCTGATCCCGAACATCACCATCACAAAATTTTTCAAAAAAAAATTTATTAAATTAAATAAAATGAAATAAAATCAAATAAAATTAGATACCAAAAATAAAATTTTCAAAAATGAAATTTTCGAATTTTTTTTTTTTTGTTGAAAACAATATTTTAAATGCAAATTGATTGCCTCAGACACTGAAATGCAAGGACAATGTGTATACACCGATTTATGTGTGTACGATTAGTGTCTCGGTCGTGTTTATGCCTTAGAGATACACGCATTGATCTTTTCTACTGGGGATTTCCGCCATGTTAATCAGGTAGATGGCTAGTAGAGGATCAGACGTAGAGGGCGTCCACTGGCATTGATCAGCACCACCCGCAGTTCTGACGCCAGGCTTTTACCGAGGTCAGAGGTATTACAAAGAACAAGTATCGCACGCTGGTATAGCGTGTAGACAGTGGAGATCCTAATAACCTCCAGAAGTTTAGGGCGCATCATCCTCCGACATTCACAGGGGGAGGAGATCCGGCGGGTGAAGTGCACTGTTGGTTCATATCGATCAAGAAAGCGTTAGAGGCTACAGATTACCTCGACACTACTCAGATTAGACTAGCCGTGTTCCAACTAGAGCGAGGCACAAATATGGTGAAAGTGGTAAGGACCTCAGAGACTCTGGAGGAGCTTTTGTATGTGAGTTCTCCCCTAGGATTAGGGTGAGAATAAGGGATGATATATCGAGGTTGCGAAATGGGAGATCTCTGACGACCACAGCTGGACCCGAGGATCATGGACACGCTGAGTTCGATGTCATCCTGCGGATGGATCGGTCACAACTTACAGGTCGTATCGACAGAGCGTAGGAGGGTTACTCGCCATACGCAGGACGGTACATCGGGTGGTATTTCAGGGGGACAAGCATGACATTTTGCCCCAAACGGTGTACGAGTCCAAAAATGTGATAAGCTGGGCGTGCTACGAGCCTTACCCTGGGAGGATCTATGAGGGACCGTACTCAGATCTACCTCGAGCAGCGAGCGAGTATGTGGATGTTTTTCCGTGATGAGCTGACTCGGACTACCTCCACGGAGGGTATTCTCTGCAGATCGAAAGTCACACCCCGGTATTCTCACAGATCTCTATACCCAGATAGATGACACTAGTCGAAAGCCATAGGAACTGTGAAGTTCCAAAGCATGTGAGCTATTGGACAAGGGGTTCATCGACCGGTTAATTCGCACCATGGGGCTCTCCTGTCGGCTTAATGGCAAGAAAGGCAAGACCCTTCGAACAAGTACTGACTACGCATGCTGAACATGGTTACGACGAGAATCTGCACTCCATTACCGAGGATTAATTCCGATTGTTTGACAATGAGAGGAGCGCAAGTCTACTTCAAGATAGACCTTCGTGACCGGTTACCATCACCGAGGGTTGTGGAGATGATATCCCTAAGACAAATAAGACGCTGCTGCGGCACTTTGAGTTTACTGTGATGCCTTCTCGATTGACGAATGCGCCTAGCAAAAGATTCATGAATCTCATGCATAGGGTATTCTAACCTACCTTACCGGGCCACGTAGTCTTCGGGATGATATTTGATCTACTCCCAAATGAAAGTGGGGAGCATGAGTATCACTCTTGAGGAGTGTGTTACGCCATCGAGAGACCATCAACAGACGCCAAGTTCAAGAAGTGTGAGGTTTAGCTTATCAGGGGAGATTTTTAGAACATGTCAGGTCGCATCAGAGGTCACCGACCTAGAAGGTCGATACCGCGGATAAGTCAGAGAGACCTAATGTCAATCTTCAGATACGTAGTTTCTGGGATTACCGGGTATTTTAGAGATTCGAGAATGGGTCAAGTCAGCCAACGGGGACAGATCGAGGACTTCTCAATGATACGGATTCCATGGCTGGACTCATTCCACCATGTAGAGATGGATCAGGATGTGCCTAACACTGAATGCGGGTGTTGGTAGTAAGAGGGAGGATCAACCTTCTTCTAGTTCAAAAGAGGCGTAAGACTGTCATTAACAGTTCCGTGACCAGGCCAGATTGGGCATGTGAGACGGATCGCTTCTGCAGACGTGGATCCCAGGATTTCGGGACAGCACAATCCCAAAGAATGTAGAATAGAGAGAGTATTTGCCCATTCCTCCATACCCTAGTACTGGTCGTGAACCAGCCAGCTTCGAGGTTATACAAGCACTCCCAAAGAAGACAAGATAGGCCGAGGGGCCAGAGTGTGGGTCAAGTCAGACAAATCGTGAGTCAAGGCACGGCGTGAGGATGTTGGGGTGGTAGACATATCAAGTTGTTGATTTCAGCTTGACATGGATGAGTTGACAGCCATCAGGTTGTTAGTAATTAGGACCTAGTCGGTTGTCATACCATACCGCCTTGATTTGGGCTTAGAGGTTAAGGCCTTTAAAGAAGCTGCATGTATGTTCTTCCCCAGATGGGCGCAGAGTCGACCGATAGGTCAAGATTATGAGTGAGTGGATCTATGAGATTCGTCATGGTGGACCCCCGATTGCGGTGTCACAAAGATGGCATTATTGCATTCATGTGCAATGCAACATCATCGAGTCGGGGTGTGGGTGCACTATGACGGCCATTCACCACTCAAGGAGTGTGGCTGAGTTTGTCTTTAGACTACAGTTTAATGAAAAACTCATAATTCGATCTGCAAGATGAAGAGTAATTAGAGTGTGTTGGGCAAAGCAAAAAGGGTCGCAATCCCTAAGGTGAGAAGCCCGGAGTTAGGTGTAAGAGACCCAGAGATATCCCGAATTTCTTATAGTGTAAGAGACTCGTGGAGATATCCTAAATTTCGTAGAATGTAATGTTCGAAGTGTGCTCAAGAATTATGTTGCTCGAAATGAAAACACACGGTTAAGTATCACATAGACTTAGAGTTGGGTGATAGAAGTCGAGAGTGACTCGAGATGAAAACACACAGACAATGACACATGTGACTTAAAGTTGAAATTGATGCGAAACAGAGTGACTTGAGATCTGATACCCATTGGAAATCGTGGTTGTGTCGTGAGGCCAGCAAGGGCTCGTATACGGATGTCATTCATGACTTGGACTAGGTTGACGGTTCATTGGATTGTCACATTGCACTTTGGGAAGGTCAAGACACACAAAACAGAGCACCTAGTCTTAGTGGCAGACATGTAGATACAGGTCCATCGTGACCGAGTACGCTGTGCATGGGTGACGAGGGCTGGACCTTCCACTCGGATGGTAGTCTTCGATATAGGGGACGGGTAGTGGTTCCCTAGTTGACCGATTTGAGAGAGAAGATTCTTAGGGAGTTTCACCGCTTCCTCGCTTGTCAGGTATCCAGTGGCAATAAAGATGTACCAGATCTTCACGCAAGCACTACCGAGCGTGGACAAGAGACACGAGGGGAATTTTGTGCGCATTGATGTCTCACGTGGGTCGCCAGGCAAAGCCGAGCACCGTATGCCACAGGCTTACCTAGCCATTGGAGATGGCCGAGTGGAAGTGGGAACACGTCACGATGGACTGCAGGACCCACTTGCCACGACGCATGCAGGCATGACGCTTGCATGGTGATAGCTGACCTGGCCACGAAGTCGACACATTTTCTAGCCGTGCGAATGACCTTCGCCTTGGAGAGATTCTGCTGGTTGTATATTCGAGAGATAGTCCAGCTGCATGGAGTACCAATATCCATAGTGTCGGATAGGGACCCGAGGTTTACGACTCACTTTTGGAAGAGTTTCCAAAAGGCTATGGGCACACGGCTGACCATGAGTACAAAGATTCCAATCTCTGTATTACGGCCATTCCGAGAGGACTATATTGTGTGTTAGAGGATATGTCATGAGCATACGTCCTGGATCATAAGGGCAGTTGGGAGGAGCATTTGCCTTTAGTGGAATTTGCATACAACAACAGTTACCAGGCGAGTATACAGATGGCACCATATGAGGCATTATATGGGAGGCCATGTAGATCACCATTATGTTGGACCGAAGTGGGAGAGAGCTCCATCACCGGGTCCCGACCGATTAGAGACACCTCCGAGAAGGTGAGCTTGATACGATGCATTTTCTCACCCGCCAGTGTACGTAAGAGTTATGCGCATGTACGACGCCGACCCCAGAGTTCAAGGTCAGATCAACGGTTTTCAAGGTGAGCCGCAGAGGAGGGTCGTTCGGTGCCGGGAAGCTATCGGGCGAGATTCATCGGGCCTTCGAGATACTCGAGTGACAGGCATTTGTAGCATACCGGCTATTTTACCGCCCCAAAGATGTCGTGTCCACGAGGTATTTCACGCCTCCATGCTCCGTATATACTCCGCATCCAAATTTCATGTGAAATGATCGGGGATGACGAGGTTGACATTAATGGGACCTCGAGGAATTAGTATGCATTTTGGATAGTTTGACGTGCCTTGCGACACAAACCGTGAGGCTAGTGAGTGCGTATGGCTACACTATGGAGCGGAGAGTCAACGTGGGCTAAGACACACGCGGCTACCTATCCCTTCGCTTAGGGATGAAGGTAATGCGGGTTTAGTCGCTTAAGATTTGAAATTGACTGCTTACATGCATGGTAGAGTGCACATTGCATATGCATGCATAATGAGATTGTCCGCACTCGAGACGAAATTCCTTTAAGGAGGAGAATGTAAGACCCGAGAAATTTAAATTTCTAGAAATACAAAATCGTAATTTCGCCACAATACTTCGTTAAAAATCCGAAATTTATTCTTTGGATCTTTGATGAAGAAACGGATTTCACCGTTGAATCGCCTCGAAATCTACTAGCATGTAAAATTGGCTGAATTCCAGACAGGCTTAATTACATGTTTTCGAGGCATCATGTTTCGGGTATGAAACGATTTTTGATGCCAACAAAGTCACATAGGTGACACGTACCATGTACCATAAGTGACATGAGTAGAGAAATGATGAAATGGATGGTCGAGATAGTGCCGACGTCAAACTGGGAAAAAGAAGGACATAGATGTCACTTGAATGGATTAAATGGGGAAAATGTCAAAATAAGGAATAGTGTTGTCTCTTCAAATGTTAAAAGAAGAAAAAAAACGTGAAAAGGGGCAGTAGCTGCAGAAATGGAGAAAATGGAGGTTTTAGAGAGAGAAGGACCTCCTTCTCTCTAGAATTTCGGGAGATCCGACCGCCTAATTGGCCGACAAGAAGCAAAGTCGTCGACGTAAGAGTGCCTCTACGCGTGGACTCCAGTTTTAGGGAGTTTCGTCAAACTCCAAGAGGTAGGGGTTTCTCCCTACTTGGGTTTTACGCTTTGTTTAAGAGCTATGTTGATGTTTCGGTTGGTTGAGGCCTTGAACGACCATTTGATCGGTCCCAAAACTCGGGACCGGCGCGAGAAATTATGGCACCTATTTCGACAAACCGTGAAACGTATGGACTGTTTGGGTGCATTGTGTGATAAATTGTGCAATAATTCATGTGTTGATGTGTGTGAGGCCGGAAATGGCCATGAAATTCGGGTTCACTAAGTGAACTGATTATTGGTGATTTGTCGGGAATAGTAACCGAGGGTTTCACTATTCGCGAGAATAGTGTTCACAAAATAAAATTTTGTGAATTAATATGTTTGGTCGAGTAATTCAAGCAGAATTGTTTCGTGAGTTTGATCATTAGCCTGCGGAGCTAATTTCATGTGACGGCGCAAATTACATAACATGGTTGTGTGATTTAATTTAAGGTGAATATATGGCCGTTTATATATTTGCATGTGTTAATCGTAATGGAATCGACATCATGCATTCCATATGCACTCAGGGCACCTCAGATGACAGTGAGTGGGGAGTGCATGAGGTGAGTCTGTGAGAGAATGGTTTCGAGGGTTGTCTAAAACATAATTATCTGAGGGTAGTTCATACTAAAATATCAATCGCTTCTGGAGACTACTTCAATTGATATATATGATAAGACCTGAGGGTCAGCTCCACAAATAAAAATAATAATTTCATACGAGGTTTGTGCGAGCGTGAGGGAGTCGTGAGGACTGCAATGAGATGATCAGCTTAGACATTCGGGCAGATCATGCATTTGCTTGAATGTGTGTTTATTTGGAGCATTGCATATGCACTTAGTGGGAGTGAGAGCCCACTTAGTGGTGATTCCACCATCGAGCATTAGCTCACCCTGTCGAGGGATATTATTTACACAGCAGCGCACGAGGAGACGACTCATCCTAGACTGATTTTTGTAAGAGTTTGACAGGGCTTTATTTATGATGTATGACATGTATTAGAATTCTCTAATTTTAATATATGTGTTGTATATAAAAATTAACTCTCAAAACTATTGGATATACTTGGATATATATATGTTTTTACGCAGTATCGCTCATGGGCCCATGGTCGCTGATCATGTTATCATATTGATGTTTGAGACAGTTATATGCAGGTTTTATCTGGGGTAGAGCCCTCGTACAATGTGACTCCTCGCCCGATTTTAGAAATGCTCTGGTCACCATTCACGAGTATTCCGAGGGTTGACGGTATCAACGGACTTCGGGTTTACGTACGCCACAAAATCGGCCTCTAAATGAGCCCGCCTTCTCGCACGCCCTTTGTAACCCGAAATGATATTCCCTCGAGAGCGAAATTTATCGCCTAGTAGTGGAATCACCCTAAATGGGTTACTCCTCACCTAAGTGCATATGAAATGATCCAATACAAACGCACACTCAAGTAAATACGTGATCCTACTTGAATGTCTACATGCCATCCCCATGTCTCGAGTCCTCACCGACTTCACACTTGCCTGCCATGGCGAGAAAACACCATTTTCAAAACAAACTGTTATTCTTGAAAATAAACTACCGAATGTCAAGAAATACGGACCAAATTTCAGGCGAATGTGTTGGAGAACTTGAAACAAACTTCATGGTCCTCATCCCAAATGATCCGTCGACTGCCTCCCAACCCCATTCTCCTAAACATCCTGAAATTCCTTTCAGAATCCATGTTCGTCGTAAAATTTATGTCATGCACTCACACCTAATTTCTAGGTTACCCCGATGCATATGAAATGCATTATGCCATTTCAACTCAATTTATATAACACATGCAGATATATCATCATGTATATATTTTAGTTAATTTAAATCACAACAACATGTTATATAAATTCTCAATGCATTACACCAAAAATTAGCTCACATGGGCTAATTAACAAACACGAGCAATTCGATTTGAATTACTCAACCAAACACATTTTCTCACAAAAATATTTCGTGAACACTATTCATATGAACAGTGAAACCCTCGAGTTACCGCTCACTACTAATCACCTAACATCGGCCCACTGGGGAACCCGACCATGGCTAATCTTTCGCCTCATACACACTCAAAACATGATTTAATACTACAATCATAACACAAACAAATCCCAAATGTCCCATACACCGTCACAGACTCGCCATATGAGCTCCAAATTTCCATATCACCTGGGTCCCAAGTTTTGGGACTGATCAAACGGCCGTTCAAGGCCTCAAACCAACTCAAGCATCACAAAACACTTAAACAAAGTGTAACTTCAAGTAGGATAAAACCCCTACCTCACGGAGTTTGTCGAAACTCCCTAAAACCCAGACTCCACGCATACGCTTTGGTTTAAATTTTATGAACTGACCGTCCGATCGTCGATCTTAGAGAGAAGTCACACTCTCTCTCTAGATTTCAAACCCTAAGCTCACCGTAAACGTTTTTCTCCCTCACGTTTTCTTTTGGCTCCTTAAGGTAGGAGATGATCACTATTTGGATTTTTGTCTTATTATCATTAAGAATTCTAAAAATGCCATCCATGTCCCTTATCTTGGATTTTGACACGTGGCACGATCTCGGCCGTCCGTTTCTATCATCTCTCTACTCATGCAACATGTGTCACACTTAGTGACATGTTATAAAATGACTTTGTCACATAGTCGCTGATTTCAAGATCCGATACTCTACACCGAAAATGTACAAATCTAACCGTCTCGAATCTCGACTAAATCTCGACACAGAAATACATTTCGCGAGACGATTCCAACAGCAACTGCTTCACATCCGAGATCTAAAATTCTTGTGTCAATCGAAATTACGATTTTACCCTTTTTCCGTAAATTGAATTTTCTTTTCAATTTATATATATATATATATATATATATATATATATATATATATATATATATATATATATATATATATATATATATATATATAATTTTCATATTTTCGATTAGATGTGCCCAAAGAACACGAGCTCCAAGCTAAAGGATTCCTAATAATTTGTCTTTTATTTAAAATGACCCATTAAAAAAGGTAGTTATAATTATATTCACTATTAATTCCACTGTACCATTTATCATAATATTAAAATTACATAATAATTATTTTGAATACCATAACCTATTATTTGAACTCCCAAGTTAGGTCATAAATAAATTAAAGTAATACTTAAATTGACTGGTTAAATGAATTCAACATTTATAGCTTGATGATAGTTTGCTCGTAGACTTTGAATTTTTATGAGTTAAGAAAGTAATAACACTTATAAATATGACTAGTCTAATAGTTTGTGACTCGGTAAGGATGCTTTCATAAAACATTGATTACATTATAAAAAACAAAAAAAAAAAAAAATCCTCCAAAATTATCTACACTTCGTTTAAATAATTAGTTAAAATCTAAAATTTATATTTGTTAGCTTAAAAAATAAAGATCAACTACTAATCACATTAATATTAAAACCTAAATTTAACCATGAAACTCCATTAGATCATAAAAGTCCGTTAAATATTATATTGCATGTTTTGTTATTCCAAAATGCCTAATTAATGTTTTTGGTTAAGTTACAAGCTTAGAATTTAAAAAAGTTAATAATTTAAATTGGTATCAAAAGTAGTTTTGGAGGGAAGCCATGCATTTTTTTTTTCGTGTTGATATATAGTTAATTAAATTAGATGAGACTGAGATTGAAAAGCCTGTCAATATTAGGTACAAAGTGGGTTATCAGGGAAAAAGGGAAATGAAATAAGATAAAACTTGACTTTGATGACTCAATAAAGTCATGACACAATTGAGTTTCTAACATGGAAAAAATTAGGATATTAAAAATTAGAAAAAAAAAATGTATGATAAAGTAAAATAATAATATTTTTTGAATATAAATTGAAGAAAAAAAGAAAGACAAACCACTAGCTAGTTTTCTAGGCCAATGTTTTTCCACAATAAAAGAGAACCTAAAAATACTTTATTTTGGTTTAAATAAAATAAAAAAATTCACAACTTTTTGTTTGTGTTTACGTTAATTTTTTGAAAAGTATTAAAAAACATCAAGAAAGAAGGAAGAGAGGTAGAGATTGATAGAAATAAAAAAAATGGATTTCAATGTAATAAATTATTTTCATATAGTTTATGTGTAAATTTCAAATATTCAATTATTTAATCCTAGCTAATTTATTAAATATAATATTTTTATGTAATATTCTAATTTTTCTTAGAATATAATCTAATTTATTTTTGTTACATTAAGCATCTAAATATATGTAACTAAATTCAGGTCTCTATCAAAGCTCATGTATATAAAATTAATTAATTTTAAAATAAATAAATTTAATAATTTTAATTATATTTTCTTGAATATTTTTCATAAGAATTGAACAAAAAAAAAATTTTAAAATTATTTTGTTGAATTTTTTTTTTCTTCCTTTAATATTTTCTAAAAATGTCAAATCTTTGTTAGCATGTTTAATCTAAATATGACTATTCTACAAGTTTGTGAGTCATTTAAAGATGTTTTGTGAAACCCCGAGAAAATCTAATTTTCTGAAAAATGGCAAAATGGTAATTTCGGTCAAAATCCGGAATTTTTCTAGATCTCGGATGATGAAACGACTTCGCCATGTTGGAATCGCTCAATCTACTTACCACGCCGAATTTGGCCGACTCAGATACTCTGAATTCGTATGTTTTTCGAGTAACGAGCGTGAAGACGACATGGACACATTTGAGTGACTCCACAATGTGCCACGTGGTGTAAAACCCGTGGAAAATTCCTAAAATTTAAAATTTCAGATAAAAGGCAAAATCGATAGTTTACCTAATAGTCCAAAGAAGTTGGGATTTTCTGCATCTCTGACGTGAAACATCGCACCGTTGGAATCATCCTTCAGCGAAATCTAGCTACCTAGTCGACACCCCTTGAATCTCCGAGATAGTCTGAATTTCACGATTTCGAGAAAAACTGGTGTTCACACACATGCGAGCCATAGATGACACATGGCGAGCCATGGGCACACATGGCAAGCCATAGGAGCCGACATATGGCAAGCCATGTGTCTCCACAATGATGGCAAGCAGACAGATGTGACACATGGCATGCTATGTCACCATGCATGGCCTGAGGAAGGCTATATATATGGGTCTCAAATTCATTTCGGGAGGAGGGGGCAGCTTCAAATCGTGGAGCAAGAAGGAGAGGATAAGGGAAAAGGAGAAGGAGGAGGAAAGGAGAAGAGAAAGGGAGGAAAGGGAAGGAGGAAGGGAGGAAAGGAGAGGAGAAAGGAAAGAAAGAAAGAGGAAGAGGAAGGAGTGTTATGCAGTGAGCAGACCCGGACGGCAAAGAACCCGGAACTGCGCTACAAGAGGTAGGTTTCCTCCTACTGCTATTTTACGCCTGTGGTCGTAATGGCCTACGTTTAACCTCGGCTCGAAAGAATTTGGATGTCAGGTGGTTTGTTTGTGATTGTGTGATGGTCAAAGACCAGTTTTACAGGGTTTCGGGACTATTCGAGACCGAACACTGTGTTCTGAGATGGCAAAATCCCGAGCAAAATGGCAACTAGGGTGTGCCTAAATTTCGAAGACACTTTCGTGGAATCGGGCCGCTACAACTTTGGACGGCTATATCTTTCGGCCCAAACTCCGATCTTGTCGCGTTCTTTGGACTCTACGGAAAGCTCGTTGAGTCTAGAATTTAATAAAATAAAGTGCTAATCCAAAAATGTAGGCTGAAGATAATAAATACGACAGCTGAGGAATGGTCCGGCTCGGCTTCGAAACTGGCTTAATCGGTTTGTAACCGAAATGCTCGACCGCATATGGCCTGAGCAAGAATTGCGTGCTGGATGTTTGGTGTGGTATTTACAAAACTGACCTTCTAGACTAAGTCAAAATACTGGAGTAGCTAAGCATGGCCTCTGGATGATGGCCGAATGACTAATGTGTTATTGCCATAACTAATGACATACCGAAATGTGAAATTATGTGTTATGTGTGATAAAGATGGTGATAAAGATGGAAATAATTACATTATATGCATTGGGTTGTAAAGGACTGACATACTATGTCCTCGCCCGTGAATATGAATTATGGCATTACTGGCTTCTAAGTGAATGTTGAAATTATTTTAATACATGCTTGAATGATGTGTCGACATGATTGAACTGAATGATAGGAAAAGATGTAGTGCATGCTTATGTGATGTACCTGATTTGAATATGTGGAATACAATATAATCGCATGCATAAGCAAATATATGAAATGGGTTGTGGTGCATTAGACATGAAAGGTTCATAGCACACACATAGTGTATGTGTGAATGTCCATGTAGAGGTCTTCATACATTGGTCATGGGTTTGAGTGCAATGGCACAAATTGCATTGCATTGGTGTGCGGTAACACTACATTACATGAAAGTGTGTTCATGGTATTGATTTTGCACTACATTTGGTGTTGAATCGCGTATTGAATGGACGTCCAATCGAAGTTCCACAATGCTGTTCAAAATGGAAAATGAAATGTGTTCATGAAAGTAGGATAGATACCCCTGTGAAAAGCTTTGAAACCCGGGTTAGACAAATGTGATCCATCGTGAAAGTCCAAAATGCCTGAGGGGTGTAGAGACCACGCGAGACCCCGAAGTTCTGTCACAAAAAAGACACGTAAACAAATAAATAAATATCACATAGACTACGGGCTGAAATGGGAGCCGGACTCCATTCGATATTGATTCCCATTGGCACTTGCATTGCGGGTGGGTCGGAGGTTGACCTGCTCCTGGGCATGTAGAGTGTCGCCTCATACATGCATGTAGATTTTCCATGATGTGACAACATATATGCTCGGATCAAGGTCGGGTTTGATCGAAATGATCACCGTGATGGCACCTAGGGTGGGGAATAATAGCCCTTGTAGGATTTATCTCTACCTGGCATTAGCTCACCCTTGCCGTGGGACCCCCTTCGTGTACAGGATGTGTATAGGCGTACTCACGCCTCCTGTGAGGCCGGATTGCTGAGCCACGACTGGGCCTGATTCTTGTTTTGTGCATATATTAGAATCCAACTAGTTTTAATACATGTTTTGTATTAGAAGTGATGCATAACTTGATCTATAGAAATGGCACTTTGGTAAACTATATGACTAGTATGGATGATGGGCCCTATCGGGTCATTTTATGTAATGGGTCTCATGATACGAGACACACAGTTTCCGAAGCAGGTTGATCTGGTCAACGGACCCCGCCCCTGGGGTGTCATACCAGACGAGCTTAGAGCACAGCATCAGGGCTCCAAGGGGTATGGCCCAGATTGATGTCAAGTAATGTAGGAGCATCACAACCCGGTATAGCCTGCGTCGAGCTTCGAGTTAGAGTTACCTAGCCTGGTATAGCTTGGTGTTGGGCTTGAGGTTAGAGTTACAGTGCTCGGAAATTGATATCAGGATCATAGTTCGATTATCAGCGAGGTCTGAGTGGGAGGGTTACTGGGAGTCCTATGAGACATGATTAGATCACATCGTACATTGTGTGTTTTCTTGTGTATGCTTTAGTTGTATGTGCGTGATTATGTGTACAAATTATGTGAATTATGTACGTGGTAGGACGTATATGGGAAATGCGAACACTAGGGTTGAGAAGCATAATCTTAGGAGTTAGAAACGAACGGATGGTTAGAGATATTAGATTACATTATTGGTTGGCATGTCGCGCTAATAGTAGGACACGAAAATGATTCTAAACTTCTTCGTTTGAAGGCTTATGTAGATGGCAAGTAGAGGGAAGGGAGGCTTAGAGGTTGAGACCTTAGACGAGCCATACGTGTGAATTCTCCCAGGGACTAAAATGAATTGATCGGGGATATGTCGGGGGATGTGAGTTAGAGATCTTGAGTTCTACTCACGGTGGACCTTCGAGTCATGGACATGTCAGAGTTCGAGGTCATCCTCGGGATGGACTGGTTGACGACACATCGGGTTGTCATAGATTGTGATCGTATGAGGGTTCTTGCTACACATCGAGACGGTACTTGTTTTGTGTTTTAGGGGAATAGGCACGATGCTTTACCCATGCGCATGCCGAATTCACGATGGTGGGCGGTTGGCGAGTTGGCTAGCTAGCCTTACCTTGGGGACGAGGTGAGACGGGATAGGTCACATCGGGTGGTTTGCGAAGTATGAGGATATTTTTTTTCGAACAAGCTCAGGGATTACCTCTGGGGATGTAGACTTCTTCATTGAGTTGTATCCTGGTACATCGCCCATTTCTATGACTCCGCATAGGATGGCACCGGTTGAGTTACAGGAGCTCAAGGTCCAGATACAGGAGTTACTGGGCAAGGGTTTCATTAGACGAGCACTTCGCATGGAACGCCAGTTTTACATTCAAAGGGTGAACGCTGGAGCACTTGCATCATTTACGACGGTTGAACAGGGTTACAATAAAGAATCGGTATCCATTATTGAAGATTGATGACTTATTTGATCAGTTGAGAGGGATGCGAGTCTACTCAGGGAATGAACCGCCACTTTGGTTACCACAGCGGAGTTGAGGATTAGGGAGGAGAAGACATCCTTAAGCATTTAGGACGCGGTATGGGCACTTTAAGTTTACGGTGATGCCCTTTCGATTGACGAATGCACCGACAGCATTCATGGACCTCATGAATAGGGTGTTCCTACCCTATTTAGATCAATTCTGGGTGGTCTTTGTTGATGACATCCTGATCTACTCCCATTCGGAGGTGGAGCATGAGGATCACTTGATAATCGTACTACAGCTTTTAAGGGATCATCAATTATATGCCAAGTTCAATAAGTGTGAGTTTTGGCTTACTGAGGTGGGTTTCTTGGGACCGCGTGGTATCGGCTTGAGCGTGTCGGTGAATACTGGGAAGGTTGAGATTTGTGATGAGTTAGGAGGCGGGTCGGAGTCTTCGAGATACGTAGTTTCTTGGGATTGGCGAGGGTGCTACGGGGAGAGGTTTATAGAGGATTTCTCTCGGCTAGTAGCGCTATGTGAGATTGACCGAAAAGGAGGTCGAGTTTATGTGGGATGACTCATGTGAGCAGCGTTCCGAGGAATTGAAGAGGAGGTTCGCCGGCTCTATTCTAATGACCCGAGAAAGGACGAGAGGAATTTTACAGTGCTCTGTGTGTGATGCTTCGAAGGACGGACTGGGATGTGTTCTGATGCAGTCCGGGAAAGTTGTGGCTTATGGTTCTAAGCAGTTGAAGAATCACGAGTAGAATTACCCCACGCATGACATGGAGTTGGCAGCCGTAGTCTTTTCCCTGAAGATTTGGTGCCACTACTTATATAGTGAGCAGTTCGAGGTGTTTTCAAACCATAAAAGTCTGAAATACATCTTCACGCAGCGAGACCTCAACATGAGACAGCGTAGGTGGATGGGTTTTGGAAGATTCTGACTTCACTTTGCATTACCATCGGTAAGGCAAATGTGGTTCTTGATGCGCTTAGCCCAGAAAGTCACGAGGAGTCTTGGCTATATAGCTTCCAGGGGAGTGGCGGATGCTCGAGAGCCGGTGATGGGGCGGTTCGGGGCTGCGATGCCGATGAGCCGGGGCTTAGGGTACCTTGGGAAGTATGATGGCTACGCCGGAGTCTCTGCGACAGTGATGAGTCCCAGTGGG
The DNA here is from genome assembly GCA_016808115.1 of Tetrastigma voinierianum. NCBI lineage: Eukaryota > Viridiplantae > Streptophyta > Magnoliopsida > Vitales > Vitaceae > Tetrastigma > Tetrastigma voinierianum. Next base: position 179,575 of record JAEQBH010005294.1, on the reverse strand, counting down.
CCGCGAGGCAGTATCCATCAGGGCCGGGTCTGATCGAGTACGACGGACGAAGGTTGGGCCATCCACACGGATGAGGCCAGTGCCGGTATAGGGGGCGGGTTGTGGTCCCCATTCGGCCAGTTTGAGGGAGAGATCCTCGGGAGATCCATTGCTCCCGATTAAGTTTAGTGCATCCGGTGGTGCAGATGTATCATGACCTTCGTCGCGATGTGCTGGAGCGGGATGAAGGAGCATGTCGGGATTTTGTCCGACGGGTAATCTGCGATGCCGGCGGGCCGGGTGAGCACCGAGGCGCCCGACGAGCTACTCCGACCATTGGAGATAGCAGTGGAAGTGGGAGCACATCCGCGATGGACTTCGTGACTCACTTGCCATGGACATCACGGAAGCATGATGAGATATGGGTTATAGTGGACCGACTCACCAGTCGGCGCATTTTGGCCGTCACGGATAGCCTTCACACTTTGGAGGAGTGCGGGTTGTATATACGAGGAGATAGTACGATTGCATGGGTTCCGGTCTCCATAGTATCGGATCAGGGATCCTCTCGGTTTCTGACTCGGTCGGAAAGTTTCCAAAGGCCATGGGGACACGGCTCAATGATGCAAGCTTTTTCATCCTCAGACGGATGGTCAATTAGAGCAGACTATACAGATTTTAGAGGACATGATGTGAGCATGCGTCCTGGATCTCAAGGGTAGATGGGAGGAGCACTTGCCCTTGATAGAGTTCGCCTACAATAACAGTTATCAGGCGAGTATTCAGATGGCGCCCTATGAGGCGTCTCACGAGGAGGCCGTAATCGATCACTTGATATGTTGGACGAGAGGTGGGAGAGAGCTCCATCAGCGGTCAGTTTGATTAGAGACGCACCTCGGACAAGGTGGGTATGATCAGGAAGCGTCTCATACGCTACCAATGGGAAAAGAGTTACGATGTCACGACAGCGACCTCTCTAGAGTTGAGGCGGGTGATCATGTCTTCTTGAAGGTGATGCCTAAGAGAGGGAGTGATTAGATTCGGAGAAAAGCGAGGGAAGGCTGTCCACTTAGGAATTTTGTTGGACCCGCCGGTACTCGAGGAGGGTGGAGCACGGTTGTGTATCGGTTAGCGTTGCACGCTGATTTTTCGGCGTTCATGAGGTGTTTCACGTCTGCAATGCTCAGGAGAGTACTGCGAATCCAACTCATATAGTGGATTGGGGAGAGCTTGTTGTTGATGCGGATGGGACCTTGAGGAGGGACGGTCATTATCATTGATAGTGAGGGTTTGCGTGGATAGATCGTGAAGGGGCTTGTAAAGGTGTTGTGAAAGCGACAGAAGTCGGAGCGACATGGGAGGCGCGAGGACAGTGCGGCAATTATCCTTCTTGTTCGACGGGAAGGTGCGTTTTCTAGTCATTAATGTTTCAAATTGCGTAGCATATGCATGTGTTTGAATGTGTATGTATCTGAAAATTTGGGGCAGAAATTATTTTAAGGGGAGAGTGGAACCGTGAAAATTTAAATTTTAAAATTTTCGGATAAAAGGGGCAAAACGATAGTTTGGAATAGTCAAAGAAAGTTGGGATTTTCTAGATCTCGGATGGTGAAGCAGTTACGGGTTGGAATCGTCTCCACGAGAAATCTAGCTACCTAGTCGAATTTCGTTGAATTAGAATAGTCGAATTTCACTTACGATATTTGAGAAAATGGGTGTCGAGCGACACATGGCCGAGCCATGTGGATGACACATGGCGATCCATGTGGGTGACACATGGCCGAGCCATGTGGAAGGTGACATGGCGAGCCATGTGAGTGACACATGGCAAGCCATGTGTCATAATGCATGGCAAGGCATGCATGTGTGTGACACATGGCATGCCATGTGTCACCATGCATGGCCTTTATGAAGGCTATATATATGGGTCTCAAATTCATTTTTTTTTTTTGGAGGAGGGGCGACGGCTTCGGTCACGTGGGAGGCAAGCAAGGAGGAGGAAGGGAAGGAGAAAGGAGGAGGAGGAAAGGAGAAGAGAAAGGGAGGAAGGGAAAGGAGGAAGGGAGGAGGAAAGGAGAGGGAGAAAGGAAGAAAGAAAGGGGAAGAGGAAGGAGTGTTGTGCGAGTGGAAGGCAGACCCGGACTGACAAGAACCCGGAGCTGGCTGAGAGTGAGGTTTCCTCTGCTGCAGTTTGCTGCGCTGGGGTCGTGTAATGGCCTACGGGGTTTCATCAGGTTTTAGAGGCGAATTTGGATGTTGTGGTTTGTTTGTGATTGTATGACAATTCGAAGACCAGTTTTACGGGGTTTAGGACTGTTGAGACCGAACCGTGTTTGAATGGCAAAATCACGGCGGAAAATGGCAAACGGGGTGTTTAAATTTCCGCACACCCTTGTGAATCGATCGTCAACTTTGGACGGCCTCAACTCTCGTCAAACTCAGATTCACGCGTTCTTGGACTCCTACGAAGCTCGTTGATGCAGAATTTAATAAAATAAAGTGCTCAGCCAAAATGTGAGGCTGAACATTGGGCTGGGTCACGGATAGTTGAGGAATGGTCAGTTCTTGTTAGAAACTTACATTTTGAACCGGTTTGTAGCAAAGAAATGCTTGGGATTTGCATATGGCACGAGCGAAGGAGTACGTGTTGGATGTTTGGTGTGGTATTTACAAAAAGCTTGGACTTCCCAGACTAAGTCGAATTATTTTCGAGCGAGCATGGCGGATTTATGGCTAGGAATGGCTAATGTGTGTTATTGCCATAAATTCAATGACATGCGAAAATGTGAAATGCCTGTAAAGGAAATATATGTGATAAAGATGGTGATAAAGATGGGAAATAATTATATGCATTGGGTTGTACTTGATAACATACTATATGTCTCGGCCCAGGAATATGAATTATGGCATTACTTGCCTAAGTAATGGTTGAAATTATTTTAATACATGCTTGAATGATGTGTTGACATGAATGAACGGAATGATAGAAAAGATGTAGTGCATGCTTATGTGATGTACTGATTTGAATATGTGGAATATTAACATGACTGCATGTATGTTAAATATATGAAATGTTATTGATACCATTAGACATGAGTGTTCATAACACACCGCATGGTGTGTATAATTATTAGAATGTCCATGTAGGGGTCTTCATACATTGGTCATGGGTTTAGTCACGATGTACAATTGCATTACATTGGTGTGCGGTAACACTACATTACATGAAAGTGTGTTCATGGTATTGATTTGGCACTACGTTTGGTGTTGAATCGTGTGGGCTTAGGAATGGGACGAAGTCCAATTGAGTTCCACAATGTTAAACGAAAATGGAAAATGAAATGTGTCGGGCGTAGCAAGTAGGGATAGATACCCCCACTCGGGTGGCTTTGGCTTACAGTTTAAGCACGTATCCACCGAGTGGCTTAGAAAAATGTCGGAGGGTGTAAGAGACTTGCGGTGAGACCTAGAAAAGTTACATTTGCCCAGATACAGAAACAAATAAATAAATATCCATAGACCTTCACAGGTTGTGAAATAGGTCGGGACCCGGTCGATATTGAGTTTCCCATTGGCACTTGCATTGGGTGGTGGAGTCGGAGGTTGACAGGTTCTTGGGGCATGTAGAGTGTCGTCTCATACATGCATGTAGATTTTTCCATGATAGGACAACATGTATGCTCGGATTGGTTGTTGGTTTGACTGTGAAATGATCACTGCATATGCACCTAGGTGGGGAATAGCCCTTGTAGGATTTATCTCTACTGGGCATTAGCTCACCCCGTCGTGGGACCCCTTTGGTCTGGCGGGACAGGTACGAGGGCAGGACGGGCTCACCCAGGGTCGGGATTATGGGCGGGCCGGATGTGTGATTCTTGTTTTTGTGTATATATTAGAGCAGACTAGTTTTAATATATGTTTTTGTGATAGAAGTGATGTAATAACTCTTGGATCTATAGAAAGAAATGTATGGTCTTGCTTAACCATATGGGCGAGTATGGATGATGGGCACATTGGGTCGTTTGCTCGTGTATGGGTCTCGTGATATGAGACACACAGTTCCATGAGGTTGACGGTGGTCGACGGGGCCTGGATTTTAGGTGTCACAGTGTCGGTGCGAGAATCAATCAACTTGAGCTCAGTGTGGGGCTATGGAGTGAAATGTGGCATCTCTAATTGGATAGAAATCAAGGTAGGTGGATAAGTGGATAAAGAAATCCACTTAAGCCCGATGATGGCTTGACGAGAGTGGCATAGAGGGGAGCAAAGAGCTTTCTTCTCATTTTGGAATTTGAATCGTCACGGTAGGAGAGAGGCAGGACTTTGAAAATGGAGGGTTTCTAGAGAGAGAAAGTGCAACTTATCTCTAGAATTCACGATATTCGGATCGTCTGATCGCGTCGGGTCAAGAAGAAAAGTTGTTCTATGAGGCAAGGGCTATGCGTAGACACCGATTTTGGGGAGTTTCGACAACTCCAAGAGGTAGAAGTCTTCTCCGATTTTGTGAATGATTTGGTTTATTTGAGGCCGTGAATAGCCGTTTGGTCGGTCCCACAACTTGGGACCGAATTATTGGAAAATGTGGAACCCGTTTTGGACAGTTTAGGGACTGTTTGGGTGGTTTGTGTGATAATTTATGCAATAAATTATGGTTTGGATGTTGTTGGGCTGGAAATGGCCATGGATTTCGGGTTCCACAGTGGAGCAGGTCAGCCCTGTGAGTGGGCTGCCCGCGGACATTCAGCATCGGGTAGAGAATTTGGTAAAAGCAGTCTCGTTTATGTGATTGGGCGAAAATTAGGGTAAGTGTGTTGTAAGCAAAATATTGCTTGAATTGGGTGACTTGAATTGTGTGAAAGAAATGTTAATGCATGGAATTTAATGTGTTAACATGAGGACGAATTCTAAAAAATATAATTGTGTAAGAGCCATTAAAATTAAGTTGGATTGTTGATTAGCTCAAGTGAGCTAATTTTGATGTTATTGATATGAATTAAATAACATGTGGTATGTATGTAAATTTTGTTAATATATGCATAATTGATATATTGGCATGTGTGGTTTGGAAATGCCATAATGCATTTCATTTGCACCGGGGCAACCTAGAAAATTAGGTGTGAGTGCATGGCATGAAAGAAATGAAAAATAGAAAATGGTTGTGAAAGGAATTTGTGACACCACAAACCAGGGGATCAGATTCATTTATGTCAAACTCTGGAAGCTGTGTTGTCTCATATCGTGAGACAATACATGAAGTAAAATATTATGATAGGGCCCATCATCATGCCCCATCCATACGGTTACAAGACCATACATTTCATGAATCCCAAGAGTTATTACATCACTCCTATTGCAAACATATATCAAAACTAGGTCGTTTGAATATATACCTGAAAACAGAATCAAGGCCACGGTCAGAGCGCTTCATAATCCGGAAGGCCTACAGGGCGTCGTCTGCTGTACACATCCTGTGCACGAAGGGGGTCCACGACGGGGTGAGCTAACGCCCAGTAGAGATAAATCCTATAAGGGCTATTTCCTATCTAGGTGCACATGCAAATGATCATTTCACAGAATCAAACCCAGCAAACCCATTAAAATTGCATACATGTTATCTATCATGGAAAAAATTTGCATGCATGTATGAGATGACAACGTACATGCCCAGAGGAAATGCAGAGTCAACCTCGGAGCCCACCACCTAACGCAAGTGCCAATGGGAAATCGGTACTGAGTCAATTTAGACTCCCATCTCACAACTCGTAGTCTATGTGATATTTATTTAATCGTTTCGTGTCTTTTGAAATGAGCTTTTCGGGAGATGTGCGCGGGTCTCTTACACCCTCCAGGCATTTTTCGAAGGGCTTTCACTTGGTGGATACACTTTGTCTAATTACCAAAGTTTTTTTAGGTTTTCACCTGAGGGTATCTATCCCCTACTTGCTACGCGACACATTTCATTTTCCATTTTCGTATAACACTATGGAACTCGATTTGACTTAGATCCCATTCGAAGCCCACAGTTCAACACGAATGCGGTGCCAAATCGGTACCATGTACACACACACTCATGTAATGCGGTGTTACTGCACACCAATGCAATGCAATTTGTTCTACTGCACTCAAACCCTTGACCAATGTATGAAGACCTCTACATGGACATTCTAGGTACAGCATTGTGTGTGATATAGTACTCATGTCTAGCATACGTAACATTTAAATATATTGCGTATGCAGTCATGTTAATATTCCACATATTCAAAACAGCACATCACATAAGCATGCACTAACCATATTAGTTCCAAAAAATTCTGCATTTCATTCATTCAAGTAATAACAAGTCAACTTTGATTTTCAGTCTTAAAACCCAGAAAAAACAGCACATACAATGACATGCAATAACCATATTTATAACGTCCCGGTTCCAAAGATAAGTGTACAGTACATGAAACTGTAGGGACGTACACGAATATCAAGTGTCACATCGTGATATTTGGGGGATGAAATTAGGAGATGATAAAATTTCGGAACCCGAGATTTATGTATGAGAATAAGGATAAATTAGTAATTGAGCAAAGGGGATATGAAAATCAAAAGTGTAGAGATGGGCCATAGTAGAATTAACAAGAGTTACAATTGTAATATTAAAGTGTTGAGGACTTGGTGCAATTATGAAATATGGGAGTATAAATAGAGATTGAGATGGAAACAAAAGCCATTTTTGTCTCATTTTTGTTAGGAGTTTCACGTATGAGGAGGAGAAGAATAGAAAAGAAGAGGAAGAAAAAGAAAGGAGAAGAAGTCCAAAAAAAATCGAGTATGTTCTTGCTTGCTTGGAATCATGGGTCTTTTTTGATGTCTAGTTTTGGTATGGATTCATGGTTTAAATTGCAAGAATTGAGGTTAGGGTTTAGAACAAACCTAACAAATCTTTGTGTTTAAGGTTGTGTATGGGTTATAACCCATATTAGAGTTGTTTGGAAGTAATTTAGGAAAAGTTTTTTTAAGATACACATGTAATGAAAGATGAATTGAGTAAAAGTGAGATTTCAAGATGAATTTGGAGTGGTTTTGATATATATATGGAGTATTGAGTTGATTTGGGTACCAACATATGGAAAAAAATGGAAGAAAAACACACATTCTGGGCATTTTCGGGGGAGCAGTCCCGGTACTGGTAGTGCTCTGTTTTTTGTTTTGACAAGTTTTCGTATTTTAGCCATAACTTGCTCATTTCTTATCCGATTTGAGTGATTCAAGTGACTAATTAAAATAGACTTCAAGGAGAACCAAACATCAAGAAATAGGAATTGTCAAATTCTGATTCTAGGTGGCCTAAAAATTTACTCAAAGGGTGGGACGTATGAGACAAGTCCTGGTTTCAGTTTTGAACATAAGATTAGCCGGTTGTTTTGGACGTAAAGTGAGTTTGATTGCTCCGATTTGGGTGATTTGAATTGGAGAGAAGAACCCTTAGAACCTTCAAAAGAGTATAAAGAAGAACCCCGATGTCAGAAATATATGGAGTCAGACATTGTAAAATGGGTATTTAAGCAGTCCAGGAGTGTAAAATGGGGTAAAATGACTAGTTTGGCATGAAAATGCCATAACTTGAATTTGGATGAGTCAATTGGAATGATTCCAATTTCTAAGTAAAGTAGATTCATAGAGGAAAAAAAGGGATTTGAATTGAGGGCATTAAGGTCATTTTGTAAAGAAAGGGTAATTTGGTCATTTCCTTGGTTGCGTATTTTAAGTGTGGTTAAATGGGATTTAAGTGAATGTGATGTGGTTGGGTGAAAATGAATGTGTGGGTGTAAGTTAAATGAAGTTATGGTTCATGGTTAGTTGTGGTTTTTCTTGAAAAATGTGAAAAGGATTATCGGACGGAAGAGAATTGACGGAAAGCGGCGGGATTGAGCGTGGGCGTGAGTGTAAAACTAATATTTTGAAAATTGAGTTTTAAAGGTAAATGAAATTTTTAATGTGAAAAAGGAAAAGATTAATATAAATGTTTATATATGGATATCCATAAGAATGTAGTAAATGTATAAGAAATGTTTACTTGCCTAAATATATGTATACATATTAAATCTTTATATATGTGCATGCATATGTTAAAAGGCATTATGGTAAAAATGTGTAAAGAATGCATATGTATATTTGCATATATATGTGTTTTAATGATAAAGTAAATGATTTAAATGGATTTATAAATGTATTTTGAAGAAAGGAGTGAATGATTTTAATGTTAAAATGAAAAGTTTAATGTAAATGTTTATATATGTATGCATATGTTAGGCATTATGGAAGTTTAAAAATGTGTAAAAGAATGCGCTAAATGTATAGATGATAAAGTAAAGGTGTTAAATGGATTTATAAATGTAGTATTTGGAAGAAGGTTTTACTTGATGGTTACCACCCCAACCCCATATGGTACATTATGGCGATATCGTAGGGTACTTTAAGCGTGTAAGGATTTAGAGGGTAAAGTTATGGGTTACTAAGCGAGGGAGAAATAGGTGTTTAGAGTAATATCCTTGCGTGATAAAGTCATGGATTTGGAACCTATGCAGCGTGAGTTTCTCTGCGCGTGAGTGGTTATGGCGGAATGGGGCGCCTCAGTCGGTACCGGAAATTTGTTCGGTGTGTTTATCACAGGTTCCATCGAGAAAGAAGAAATAAGAAAGAAAGTTTAAGGTATAAATGTTTAAGGCGTAAATTGATTTTAATTGTATGAAATTATTTATTATAAGAAAGAAAGAAAGTTTAAGGCATAAATGTTTAAGGCATAAATTGATTTTAATTGTATAAAGAAGTATTTTATTTTCTTAGATATATATCTTGAAAATGTTATTTTAATGAAAATGTGCACTCCTTTGGGCTCCTTTAGCTCATACATTCTTTTAGTATGTTTCAAAAACATTTTCAGGACGGCAGAGACCGAGGGTGCGGCGGTGTAGAGTACCCTCCTATGCAGTGGAGTGTCGAGCCATTGAGGAGGCGGCATTGTGGAGACTCATTGTATATACATTTTGCATATTGTATATATTGAATATTTTGTCATGTATATAGGTATATATGTATATATTTTGAAAAAGGAACTACGTGGGCTTTGATCCTAAGTGAATGAGGGATAGTAGGCGGTCGGCTTAATTCGACCCGACTAATCTTCGATAAAGTATTAAGTGGAATTTGAAGAAAGTTTGAATGTTTTGATTTGAAGTGAATAAATGTATATGTGTATATATTGTGTTTGATTGAGTTGTGGATGAGGAGTCACAAAAACGAGTTGAAGTTGAGGATTGAAAGATTAGAAGTGTTTTAAAATGTTTTCGCGGGTTTGTAAATTTGGAAAGTCAGAAAAAGAGGAAACTCTAGCTTGATTTTTTGAAAAAATCTAAGTGTTTGAAAAGAAGAAAGAAAAATTTTTTATCACTTCGCTTCCGCATTATTTTTCTAAAGATATGTTAAGGATTTATGAGGGTTCTCTCCATGGATTTTTATTTATTTGTTTTTTTGAGAAAAGTTTATATATCCATTGGAGTCTTGGGAAAGTCTCGGGTTCATGAGGTTAATCCGGGTCAGGATCCTTCAACGTGGTATCAGAGCAAGGTTTTGAAAATGTTATAAAGATTTGAAAATTTTATTTTCATATGATTGTTTTAATGTTTTATTTTAAAATTGCATAAATTATTTATGTGATTTAAAATCATATATCGATACATGACATTAAATTTTTGAATTCCGCAGAAAATGCGTCGCAGAGTGAGCCCCCGCGAGGTGAGCTCTTGAGGCATTAGTGCCACCACCCAGGAGCCTATGTTGATGGAGTGCGCTGTTTACTCCTTGCAGTCTGGTGACCACACATGCAACGACGGGCGCCACGCCTCACGAGGGTCGTGGGAGGGCCAGTCACCTTTAGACGAGATGGCTCGACTTTAGCCACTACATTCACGACTGACCTCGAGGCGGGTAGCTTCTATAGAGAGGGTGGTTGGGACGCGTAACTATGATGGATTGGGAGACCGGGAAGGCTTCGTTATGGTTGGGGAAATGAGGCGGGATGCACCCCGGTGATCTGGGTATGGGGAGGGAGCGGATGGTCACTTTTACGCCTTTCTCCCTACGGAATGAGAGCATTAGAGTGGTGGAGAGCCGGTTTTCGGAGGAGATGCCCAGAGGGAGTGTCTTGGGCACAGTTTAAGGAAGAGTTTACGAATAAGTTTGTTCCGGCCCGATTCTGAGAGATCACGAGAGAATTTGAGGAGTTCTTCAGGCTAGAAGCGGGGACACTCTCAGCAGCCAGGATTATGACGGCGTTTTTCTTGAGCTCGTCAGATATGTTCCATTTGCTCCGGGGATGATGAAGTTTCGAGCCCGAAGAGGAGGTTTGTTGTAGTGCGTCAGCGATTAGAACCACAGTAGCGTCGACAACACACACATAGTACGACCAGTTAGTAGAGGCCACAGTTAGGGTTGAGAGGAGCATGAGGTTGAAATCCCAGGCTACGCCCGGTCGAGGGCGAAGCGGAGTGGGTCGACGTGGAGTTCGGGAGGTTCCGATGCGGTTCGGGGAGGAAAGACCACGAGTGGACCGTGGCGACGAGCGATCGGGGCCGCGATCTAGCCGAGAGGGTTGGGTGAAGGGTGCGAGCAGTACAGCTCAGGGGTCAAAGCGAGGAGTGTGTGCTCGATGGGGAAGAACCATTATGGTGAGTGAAGTTGGGCGGACAGTTACTTTGAAGTGGGACAGCCGGGACACTGCGAAAAGTGCCCACAGATAGTTTACAGCGGGTGGATCGGGAGTGGGGCCAGAGCGGGACGAGAGGCGATTCAGTCTTTGGTAGAGGTCGAAATTGATCGAAGAGGGAGCTCAGGGTAGGGGCTGCATTCCCACTAGATCTGGAGGGGACCCAGTGGTGAGGTCGACCATCCGAGAGGACAGAGATGGACGACCTCGAACCTGGGAGCTAAGTGTTTGCGATCCTCACTCAGTAGGAGGCGGATGTAGCACCGGAGGTCATGACGAGTCTTATCGAGTTTTGATAGGGATGCTTATGTCTTGATAGATCGGGTGTTACTCGCTTGTTTATTTACGCGAGAATTTATTGCAAGTGAACATAGAGATACAATAGCAGTTGTAGTATGGTAGTCTCTCCTTCCCTACGAGGAGATTCACTTATAACGAGATCGAGTATACATGGGTTGTAGAGTGGTTATTGGGGGCCGTAGGTTTATGGCGATTTAGTATTGTTGGACATCGGGACTTGACGATACTAGGGGATGGTAGGTTGTCACGACATCCACGCCACCATGGATTGTTTCGAGGAAAAGAAGTTAAGTTAATGGGTGGGGAACCCCGAGAGATTACTTTGTGGGAGTAAGGAAGATATTGTCTTGATATGATGATGTTTGTGATGATGGCGGGAAGATGCTCGAAAGTCATATCTAGGGTATCTAGCATCTGGGTTGAGGTGAGAGATGATGATATGATTGGAAGACATTAGGTAGTTAGAGAATTTCGGATGTGTTTCGGATGATCTTCGAGGTTACCCCAGACAGAGAGATTGATTTTACGGTCGAGTTAGCCCGGGGCCCGGGGCGATTTCGAGGGTGCTACGAGGATGGCCTGCGGGAATTGAAAGAACTTAAGGTGCGGATGGAAGAAATGGTCGGTCAACAAGGGGTTCGTCGAGATAGGGCACATCTCCTTAAGGAGCACCGGTTTTATTTGTGTGTGAAGAGAAGGGTAGGGAGCATGCGATTATGTAGTGATTACGAGAGAGAGTTAAATAAGGTAACAATAAGTAATCGGTATCCTCTTTCCAGAGGATTGATGATCTCTTTGATCGATTCTGAGGGAGCTACGATTATTCTCGAAGATTGATTTGGCGAGTTTATCATCGGTTGAAGTTCATGATGAGGATGTTCCCGAAGGCGACATTGAACACGGTGCGAGGCATTTTGAGTTTCTAGTCATGCCATTTGGACTTCACAGATGCGGCCACTTTTATGAGGATCTCATGAGCGAGTTTTTCGGGGCCTTACTTAGGTGGTTTGTGATCGTGTTTAATGACGATATACTGATCTATTCGGGCAGTGGAGAAGAACATGCAGAGCACTTGAGGATAATTTTGCAAACATTGCGGGAACATCGGTTATATGATAAACTTAGTAAGTGTCAGTTTTGGCTCGACGATTAATCGTTTTTGGGACACATAGTTTACGCGGAGGGTCTCGGTGGATCCAGTAGAAATTGACTATGCGAATTGGAAACCTCTTTACGAGTGTTGAGAGATAGGAGTTTTCTTGGTTTGACGAGGTATTACGAAGTAAGTTCGTTGAGGATTCTTGAAGATAGCTGCGCACCTTTGACTGGGGCGCGGGAAAGAGGCTTGTCGGTAGAGGTTCAATGGGCGAAAGGAGATTGACCTCGGCTCCGGTGCCACACTTTGTCCCCCGGGGCGGTGTGTGATGCCTGCAGGCGGGGTCCCAGGTTGTGTATTAATGCGGAATGACAAGGTGATTGCACTTATGCTTCAGGCAATTGAAGGAGACCATGAGCAGGGAATTATCACACGACCTTGAGCTAGCGAGGCGGTAGTATTTGACTGCAGGATATGGAGGCATTACTTATATGAGTGCCACTATAGGATTTTCTGAGGATCATAAGAAGAGCTTGTAGTATCTGTTTGCAGCGAGAAGGAATTGAACATGAGGCAGAGGAGATGGATTGAACTGATCAAGGATTAGATGTACCATTGAATATCATCTGGAAGGCGACGTGGTAGCGAGATGCTCTTAGTAGAAGACCCGTAGGTTCCACTATCGCACTTGGTAGTGTATCTTCCTCGACTCATAGAATTGAGGTCCTTGGGTGTGAGGCCAGGCCCAGCAGTTCGAGAGCCTTTGTTAGCCACACATTTCATGTACGTCCACAGCGGTGATAGACGAGGATTAGAGAGTTTTAGAATCCAAGATCCACGGATAGTGAAGTTGAAGTGAAGTAGAGTGCAGGCGGCGGAGGATTTGTCATTGAGAGAGGATGAGTAAGTGGTCATGGGACCCGAGAGGAGTTGTGTGTACCCGGATGTAGGTGATGTGAGGGGAGAGAGATTATGGAGGAAGCCCATTCCGCCCCGGCTTATACTTTATGCATCAGGAAGCCTGAGATGTATCATACCACTAAGGAACACTGCGGGTGGAAGGGTATGAAGAGGGATATTGCGAGTTCGGTCTCCGGATGTCTCATGTCGGCGGGTGAAAGGTGAACATCGAGAAGCCTACGGGACTATTCTGATCACTCCGATCAGTGGAAATGGGAGAGAATCACTATGGATTTTGTGGTGGGACTTCCACGTTGCCGGAGTGGTCATGATACGATATGGGTGATTGTAGACAGACTGACGAAATCAGCCCATTTCCTATCTATCAGGAATAGTGATTCATTGGATAAGTTGGCCCAGTGTAAATTGAGAGATTATCGGTGCATGAGTACGCCAGTTTCCATTGTTTCAGACAGAGATCCAGGTTTACCTCACGGTTTGGCCAGTTTATAGAGATGCCATGACATGGCGCATTGATCTGACTTTTCATCCCGCAGACGGGATGGCGTCGAGAGGACTATCTGAGACTTTTAGAGGATATGCTTAGGGCATGTGTTATGGAATTTAGGGAGTGGGACACCCGTCTACCACGATGGGAGTGCGCCCAATAACGAGTTATCGGACAAGCATTGGTATGGCCTTATATGAGGCTCTTTATGGATGGAAATTTCGAACTCCGGTCTGTTGGGACGAGGTAGGTGAAAGGAAGTGAGTAGGTCCGGAAATTGTTCAAGTGACTTGTGATAAGATCAAAGTTGTAAGGGATAGACTGAAAATTGCATAAGGCCAGAGCTGAAAGTTATGCGGACAATCGCGAGTAGGGACCTAGAGTTTGAGGTGGGGATATGGCGTGCGAGGATTTCCCGTGGAGGAGTCGCAAGATTTGCAGAAGCGTGGAAGGCGGGTCCGCGATATATTAGGCCATCTGAGTTGTTGAAGGAGGATTGGAGAGGTGGCATATCGATTGGGTTGTCATTTTGACCTCGATCACATTCCGTGTTTTCCATGTTTCTATGCTTTCATAAGTACATACGGACCCTTCACATGTATTGACCAGGCAACGGTGGAAATACAGGAGAATTTGACATACGAAGAGGAACCAGTGCAGATCCTCGACCATCGAGAGCAAGTTCTGTGCAACAAGACTATTCCGCTGGTGAAGGTATTGTGGAGGAGTCATACACTAGAGGAAGCTACATGGGAGCATGAGGAGCAGATGAAGAGGCATTATTCCCATCTCTTTGAAGCAGGTACGAATGTCTTAATTTCGAGGACGAAATTTTTATAAGGAGGGAGGATTTATAACGTCCCGGTTCCAAAGATAAGTGTACAGTACATGAAACTGTAGGGACGTACACGAATATCAAGTGTCACATCGTGATATTTGGGGGATGAAATTAGGAGATGATAAAATTTAGAGACAGGGATTTATGCATATGAGAATAAGGATAAATTAGTAATGGTGGTAAAGGGGATATGAAAATCAAAAAGTGTAGAGATGGGCCATAGTAGAATTAACAAGAGTTACAATTGTAATATTAAAGTGTTGAGAGGACTTAAGTGCAATTATGAAATATGGGAGTATAAATAGAGGGTGGGAGACAAACAAAGCCATTTTTGTCTCATTTTGTTAGGGTTTCACGTGTAGAGGAGAAGAAAGAATAGAAAGAAAGAGAGGAAGAAAAGGAGAAGGAGAAGAAGTCCCGAAAATCGGGTATGTTCTTGGAATCATGGGTCTTTTTTGATGTCTAGGGTTTTGGTATGGATTCATGGTTTAAATTGCAAGTAATTGAGTTAGGGTTTAGAACAAACCCTAACAAATCTTTGTGTTTGGGTTGTGTATGGGTTATAACCCATATTAGAGTTGTTTGGAAGTAATTTAGGAAAAGTTTTTTTAAGATACACATGTAATGAAAGATGAATTGAGTAAAAGTGAGATTTCAAGATGAATTTGGAGTGGTTTTGATATATATGGAGTATTGAGTTGATTTCAGGTACACCAACATATGGAAAAAAAAATGGAAAGAAAAACACACGTTCGGCATTTTTCGAGGCTTGATCCGGAATCTGGTAGTGCTATTTTTGTTTGACAAGGATTTTCGTATTTTAGCCATAACTTGCCCATTTCTTATCAGATTTGAGTGGATGACTAATTAAAATAGACTTCAAGAGAACCAAAAATAAAGAAATAGGCATTGTCAGTCGGTCCTAGGTGGCTTCAAAAATTTACTCCAAAGTGGGGCCGTATGCAAGACAAATTACGGTTTTGAGTTTGAACATGAGTGGCAGGTTGTTTTTTGGACGTAAAGTGAGTTTCGGTGCTCCGATTTGGGTGATTCGAATTGGAGAAGAACCCTTAGAACCTTAGCTTCAAAAGAGTATAAAGAACCAGTTTCAAATATGGAGTCAAGACATTGTAAAATGGGTATTTCAAACAGTCCCGAGTGTAAAATCGGTAAAATGACTAGTTTGGCATGAAAATGCCATAACTTGAATTTGGATGAGTCAATTGGAATGATTCCAATTTCTAAGTAAAGTAGATTCATAGAGAGGAAAAAAAAAGGGATTTGAATTGAGGGCATTAAGGTCATTTTGTAAAGAAAATTAATTTGGTCATTTCCTTGGTTGCGTATTTTAGAAGTGTGGTTAAATGAGATTTAAGTGAATGTGATGTGGTTAGGTGAAAATGAATGTGTATGAGTGGATTAAATGGAAGTTATGGTTAATGGTTAGTTGTGGTTTTCTTGAAAAGGTGAAAATGACTATCGGTTGAAGCGAGAATTCGACGGGAGGCTTGGCGGAGGATTGACGGTGAAGCTGTGGGAGTGTAAAACTAATATTTGAAAGTGAGTTTTAAAAGGTAAATGATTTTAATGTGAAAAGGAAAAAGATTAATATAAATGTTTATATATGGATATCCATAAGAATGTAGTAAATGTATAAATGTTTACTTTTGTCCTAAATATATGTATCCTATCACTAAATCTTTATATATGTATGTGCATATTATTAAGGCATTATGGAAGTTTAAAAATATTAAGAATGCATATGTATATTTGCATATATATGTGTTTTAATGATAAAGTAAATGATTTAAATGGATTTATAAATGTATTTTGAAGAAAGGAGTGAATGATTTTAATGTTAAAATGAAAAATTTAATGTAAATGTTTATATATGTATGCATATGTTAAGGCATTATGGAAGTTTAAAAATGTGTAAAGAATGCATAAATGTATAAATGATAAAGTAAATGTGTTAAATGGATTTATAAATGTATTTGGAAGAAGGCTGCGATGGTTACCACTAACCCCATATGGCGATATGGTGATATCGGTAGGGTACTTTAAGCGTGTAAGGATTTAGAGGGGGTAAAATTATAGGTTACTAAAAGCGGGAGGGGAAACGGTGTTTAGAGTAATATCCTTACATTAAAAAGTCTTTATGGCTTGGAACCCTATGCAAGCGTGAGTTTCTCACTTAACGTAGTCTGGTTATATTTGGAATGAGCGTCCTCAGAGTGGTGCAGGAAGCTTGTTCGGTGTGTTTATCACAGGTTTCTATGGAAGAGAAAATAAAAGAAAGAAAGAAAGTTTAAGGCATAAATGTTTAAGAAAATAAATTGATTTTAATTGTATAGTATTTATTATAAAGAAAGAAAGAAGTTTAAAGGCATAAATATTTAAGGCATAAATTGATTTTAATTGTATAAATATTTTATTTCTTAGATATATCACGGAAAATGTTATTTTAATGAAAATGAACACTCAGCTGGGCTCCTTTAGCTCATTCTTTTCAGTATGTTTAACATTTTCGGGACCCAGAAGACCAGGTCTTGTGGGTGAGTACCCTCCTGTGCGGTGGAGTCGAGCCATTGAGGAGGCGGCTTATTTGTGATTTCATTGTATATACATTTTACATATTGTATATATTGAATATTTTGTCATGTATATAGGTATATATGTATATATTTTGAAAAGGAACTACGTGGGCTTTGATCCTCAATGGAGTGCGTAAGGCGTCGGCTTAATTCCGGCTCAAGCCCAAATCTTCTGATAAAAATATGCATGGAATTGAAGAAAGTTTGAATGTTTTGATGATTTGAAGTGAATAAATGTATATGTGTATATATTGTGTTTGATTGGGTTGTGGACGAGGAGTCCTAAGAAACAGGAGATTGAGGAACTTTGAGGATTGAAAGATTAGAAGTGTTTTAAATGTTTTCGTAGGTTTGTAAATTTGGGAAAGTCAGAAAAGCAGGAGAAGCTGTGATACAGAAAAATCAAATTGTTTTGAAAAAGAAAGAAAAAAAATAAAATTTTGTAACCGGCTGCATTATTTTCAAGATATATTAAGGATTGTAAAGGGGTTCAGCTCCATGGATTTTATTTGACTGTTTTGAGGAAAAGTTTATATATCCATTGGAGTGCCGGGAAGTCCCCTCGGGTTCATGAGGTTAATCCGGGTCGGGAGAAAATTCTGCATTCAAGTAATAACAAGCCAACTTTGATTTTCAATCTTAAAACCCAGAAAAAACATCACATACAATAACATGCAATAATCATAGTTTGAAGTACATTCATGTAATAACGAAGCAACCTTAGATTTTTCGGTCTTAAAACCTAGAAAAACGGCACATACAATGACATGCAATAACCATATTAGTTCCAGAAAATTCTGCATTCAAGTAATAACAAGCCAACTTTGATTTTCAGTCTTAAAACCAACATGCAATAATCATATTAGTTCCAGAAAATTCTGCATTCAAGTAATAACAAGCCCGACTTTGATTTTTCGGTCTTAAACCTTGAGAGAAAAGCGGCACATACAATGACATCACCGAGTAATCATATTAGTTCCAGAAAATTCTTTAACTTTGATTTTCAGTCTTAAAACCCAGAAAAACAGCACATACAATAACATGCAATAATCATATTAGTTCTAGAAAATTCTGCATTCAAGTAATAACAAGCCAAGTTTGATTTTCAGTCTTAAAGCGAGAAAATACAGCTCATCTGATAACATCTGGGTAACAAGATCGGTTCGAAAATTTCTGCATGGTATTCATTCAGGTAATAAATCAACTCAACCAAATGCCATTTCCATGGCCACAAACAAGGAAATAACCAAGGAGGAAGATCCTCACCTCTTGAGGTGTGTAGGACCGAGTTTATGATCCACCAATCACGAAAACAATGGAGGAAAAAGCTTCCTCTCAGTTTCTCTTTCTTTCTTTCTTTCTTTCTTTTGCTTTCTTCTTCTCTTCTCTCGAATTGTTTGAATCTCTCCTCGAACTACCAAGTTGGTTTGACTGGGGAACGCACACAACACCAATTTGTTTGACACTTGGTCAACTTCGAAGTTAAAGTGTTCTCCATCTCCTGTTTCAACCACTTTCATGCTCATGCATGAGGGTGAGAAACGACATTGGCCCCACCTTTCTTGCAATCCTAAGGGCATGACAGTTGGCCCACCCATGTGCCAAGTGTCTCCCATACAAGTGCCACATGGCACCTCATGGTTGGCCCGTTCCGTCTCGAAATGCGTGCAAAACCGACAGTCTCGGAATTCGACGTAGTTTGTTTGGTTCAACTAGATTTCGCGAGATGATTCTAACGGCGTGATCCGTTTCGTCATCCAGGTCTAGATTATCTAGGGTTTTGTGTACCGTCGGCAAAATTCTGGAATTTGCTCATTTAAAAAAAAAAGCGATTTTCGGGTTTCCACCAAAAAATTTCGGGAAGATTTTAGAAGAATTGCCTTGGAGAGTGGTCCAACAGTTCATCTCGGAGGCTGACCATGATTGTTTCGGAAAAATGATCCAGCAATTCGCCTCGGAGGGTAGTCCAATATATTTACCAAAACTTGGTAGTACGTTTTCGAGAACAAAAAAAAAACATTTTTGTTTTGAAAACGATGTTTTTCTCACATTTGACTTAGGCATGCGTGAGGGAGTCAATGAGGACTCGAGAAGTGGGAAATGGTGAGTCACATTCTCATCCATATCATGTAGACATTCAAGTAGGGATCAATAATGTTTGCTTGAATGTGTTTGTCAGTGAATCGTTGCGTGTGCATAGGTGGGAGAGAGTAACCCATGTGGGGGTGCTCATGGGCATTGCACTCTTTCTATCGAGGAATATTGGCTAGATGCAGGGTGTAGCGCCCTGAAGCAGGGGTCAGTTGACTACCCCGTCGGCCGTGGAATACTTTCGTGAATGTCGAGGCGACAGGCATTTTTCTGATCAGCGGGAGATCTCCTTCTCTGAGGAGGTTCTTGAATACCAGGCTGCGTAAAGCCTGTCCCCAGAAAGCAGGTCAATATAATGATGCATGATTAAGCGACCACTTGGGCCCGTAAGAAACCCGATATTCATAACAATGTATATATATCAAACTATCCAGCCATGGTTCAGGGTTAAATTTTACTCTTATACAACATATATTAAAATAGCAAATTTTAATACATGTAATACTTCATAACCCAAAGTCACAGTAGGCTTTCTTCTAAACACCTCGGGTCTGCAGGGCGACCAGTCCCCTCGCACGCTCATGCACAATAAAATAGTATCCTAAACAGGGGTGACTAATGCTTTCGGTAGTGCAAATCACCCTAGAGTGGGCTACTCTCACTAAGTGCAATGCAATGCTCAGAAATAAACCTGCATTCAGCTTGGCGTGATCCTGCTGAGAATGTCTGCCTTTGATCATCTCGTGCAGAGTCCTCCAGATTCCCTCACGCTTTCGCTGAAACTACGTGTGAAATTATTATATTTATTTGTTTGTGGACAACCTCAGATGTGTATATATCAATTGGGCTAGTCTCAGAGCCCGATTGATATTATTTATGGACTACCCTGGAGTAGCATATCTTAATTGGTAGTCTCAGGCGATTGATATTTTTCTTTAGTATGGACTACCCTTCGATCATATTTAGTTTTAAACAACCCTCCGAAACCATTTTCTCTAGACTCACCTCATGCACTCACTCCTATCATCCTAAGGTGCTCCCAGTGCATATATCAGATACATGATATAATTCCATTCTGAGTCTATGTCACATGTAAATATATAAAAACATGCATATATTCACATACATTCGATACTGAAATCATGTTATGTAATTGCATTTCATCACATCAAAGGTATAGCTCACATGGGCTAATGAATTAAGGCACGAGCAATTAAGTTTTGAATTACTCATTAGCTTGTTTGCAAAATTAGTGTGAACACTTATTCAGAATAATTAAACCTGAGTGCTGTTCGAAGATCGTCGGTTCACTTGCTGTGAACCGATTTCACGGCCATTACCATTTTTATACATACCAAGCACCATTTATTTACCTGTTCCAACACACACATCTTAACGGTCTTGTGGCGAGTCAAAGGAATAATGTCTCAATAATTTCCGGCCATTGGGTTACAGTTTTGGGGACCGATCAACAGCTGATTGAGGGCCTCGACTAACGAAGGCTGTTAAAGCATTAGTAAAGTGTAAAACCCAGTGGAACGAGAGAGAGAAGAAGCCTACCTCTTGGAGTTCATTGAAACTCTAAAGGCGATCCACGTGTGAAAGATCTCTCGGGAAGGTGTAGGTGGCTTGCTTCTTAGTAAAGATAAAATCCAGACGATTGGGATGTCAACAATGGCATAGAGAAGTCTCTCTCTCTCCACTTCAGAAAAATGAGTTCTGGAACCTACAAGTATAACTACCTTTCTCGGTTTTGACTGGCACTATTGGGAGGCAATATATATCTCCTTCATTTTATTAACATCTTAACGATTTCAATATTGACCAATGTGTCTCTTCTTTTCAGTTTTGACGTTGGCCTGTCACCAGGCGATCGTTTTCATCATTTTCTACTCATGCACACTTATGGCACGATCGTGTATATGTGACTTTTATTGCGTAAATCATTTCGCACTTCAACGTGATGCCTCAGGAAAAGCATTGTGGTAAAACTATTCGAATTAGGCAGGCTCGGCGTGCTAATAAGTTCATGAGACGATTCAGGTGAATCGTTTGCAACTATGAGAGATACTACAAGAGAATAATTTTGGATTTTGAATTACAATTTTATAACATTATGATTTTGCCATTTTCAAATGATTCTCTGAGATTTATTCTCTCTCTTAAAGAATTCAGTCAAATTCAGGACAATCTGGCTTCAACCATACATATACAGCGTGTTCTATCGTATATCATTGTCATTTAATTATTAGCGATGAACTTCGTACCCATTCATCACTAGCGAAGGACCATGTTTGTCGTCTGCGTTCCCATTGACTCACTCCGCTCCTTAGATTGCCGCCCATACCGCTCTGCTGTGATCTCACGGTCTTGTGTAAGACACTTATCATGGCTGTCAAAATGCATCGCTGGTCTCTCAAAGTGCTCCGGTGTCAGCCTCGTCGTCACGATCACCCGCGTGGTTGGATCAGCGTATACGCCACAGATGGAGTGGAGGCAGCTTCATGGATTTTGACATGCTCTGCTGTTCATTAAGCACGCCGTAGCTGTACTATCTCAGTATCACCAGAAAGGCCGATGAATCTGGTGGGTAACTTCCCACGACATGAACGACCACTCCTCCCCGGGCATGCTGAGAAGACATGATCCCGGCCTCGAACCAAGGTTAGGCGTGCTTCATCTGCATAACTCACCTAGGCTGGTGAAGGCAGTGTTAGCTGCTCCCAGGTGTCTCTGTCAAAATGGGGACAGTGTGGTGCAGACTCTCTCTCGTCTCGGTCCGACATGAAATGGTGACACATGGCCTCCCGTCTACAGTTGCCTCATACAGTGCCATCATATAGCCTGATATGCCTGATGATGCGGTGGAATTCACTAAGAGCGGTGCTCCTCTACTAGCCGGGATGGGCGTGTTCCACGACACCCGATCTCCTAACACAGTGTGCAAATCAGCCTGGCTGCCTTCCACAGCCTTGCGGTGATGTGGCAGTGACCTTCCCCCGAGGTCTGATGGTCGGCGATCGGTGATTTGTGAACTGATTACATCAGCCATGTGACATCCATGCCTTAGGCCTGCACATTCAAACCATGTGTGCATTCCCAGGGTGTCGAATCTCGGTCGCTCCCAGGCTCTCATCGCTCCAGCTCTGGTCTATGATAGCAACAGTGTGTTTTCATCTTCAGGGCGAGCCATAGCTGTAGAAACACACTTCGAGCCTCTTACATGTATAATTAGGAGTGTCTTCAGGTCACTCGCCCACCCAACTCGGAGGATTCTCACCTTAAGGTTGCAGCCCCCTTTTTGTTTGCCAGCCTTGCTCTATTACTCTTCATTTTAATGAATCGAACTATGAGTCTTTGTGGTTTAATTTAAAAGTGAAACTCATCAGCGCTCCTGAAATTGAATTGAATGACCTCTCTAAATTACCACCCAGGCTATTGCGTTGTTACTATGCTGAGATACCGTAATATATCTTGTGACATGATCAGGAAGGGTCCGCCATGAAGCGGGGGTATCTGGGATCTCTAAATATAAATCTGAGCCTATTGAAGAGTTGAGCTCCTCTTACTACAGGAAGAACATCTATACCTGGCTTCTCCAAAGGCCTTAACCTCTAGCTGATCAAATTCGTTTCGAGTTGACAGCTTAGGCTAAGGTCCACATTCTTTGACAGCTTGGGTAAATGGGCTCATCCATGTCAAGCGACATTCAGCTTAACCAAATAAGATACCACCACCCCAGATCACTAAAACTAGTAGCATGACTCGATCGTCACCAACTTAGAGCCGCACTCATTTATGCTTTATGTCTTCTTTGGGAGTGCTTATGCGTAACACCAGAACTATTGGTTCTCGACCCGTGCTGAGGTGTGGAGGAATAAACCATATACTCTCCTTCTGACTAAGCGGGGGCTGCGCTGTCCCGAAGTCTGGGATCCACGTCGCTCGGGGCGTCGGAGTCTCACGTGTGATCCTGGCCACGGTCACGAAAATCATGTGAAGCGGTCTTCACGCCTCTTCCTTCCATTTGGGATAGAAGAAGGCCCGATCCTCCCTCTCCTTTACCCGACACCCATATCTCGGGGTGCTTGGCATTCTGGAATCTCTCCTATGAATTGAGATTAGGTCCCGACCATGGAGTCCGTGTCAGCCAGGTGAAATCTACGATCCTGCCTGAATGGACAACCTCGGCCCATTCTCGAATCTCTATAATGCCCAGTGATCGAAACTACGTATCTCGAAGATTGACATTTGGTCTCCTCCCGATTCATCTACGGTCTCAACCTTTTACGGGTTGGTGACACTGCGATGCTGACCTTGCAGCGTCCCAAAAATCTCACCTTAATGGTAGGCTAGCACTTGCGAACTTAGGCGTACGGAGTGGTCTCTGGAGTAGCGTAAAACCATCCTCAAGAATGATATTTCGTACTCCCACTGGCGGGAGTAGATCGAATGTCATCACGAGGCTTCCGAATAAACTGATTTAGATAAGGTTGGAATACCTACATGCATGAGATAAAGTGAATCTTTGTGAGATGTGGTCGTCGATCAGGCATCACCGTCGACTCAAAGTGCCTCGCGTTATCTAGCGTTTGTCTTAGGGATATCTGTATCCGCAACCCTCGGTGATGGTAACGGTGCGAGGCCTATCTTGGAGTAGACTTGCGCGCTCCTCTCGACTGATCGAGCAGATCATCGATCCTTGGTAATGGGTATCGATTCTTGATCGTAACCACGTTATTGTGGTAATCAATACAGTCGAAGGGTCTTGTCATACTAGCCGCCAAATAGAGCGGAGCGCCCGTGGTGAAGTGCTTTCGTTTGATGAACTGTCCATTAACTCATGGCAGGCGGACTTTGAGTTCTGTAGCTCGGCGACACCATCTGTCTGGAGCCATAGAGATGGGTGAAGTACCGGGTGCGAGCTCGATGTGAAGTCTGACCCTCGTAAGGCATTCTAGGTAGCTCATCTAGAAAAACATCCACATAATAGCACACTACCCGAGGTAGATCGAGTGGGTCTCTCCTCGTCCTCCCAGGAGTAAGGCTAAAGCTAGCCAAACCAGCTAAGCCCATCCACGACACTTGGACTCGTTATCTTGTGGAGCAAAATATCATGCTTGTTCCCTTGAAATACCACACTTGTACCGTCCTGCGTGTAGGCGGTAACCACTCTATATTTCCGCAATTCGATAACGACCTGTAAGGCGTAAGAGCTGATCCTTCCACGAGGTGACATGTCAGGCTACGACATGTCCATGATCCTCGAGTCAGCTGTGAGTAGAGTCCCGAGATCTCAGAGCTCATGACCTCGACATATCATCCCGATCCTGCGCCCTAATCCCTAGGGAGGAACTCCTCCTGAGGCTCACTAAGGTCTCACAGGAGTCTTACCCATTTCCACCATATTTGGGCCTCACCCTCTAGTTGGAACACAACTAGTCTAATCCTGGTAGTGTTAGAGGTAATCTCCATAGCCTCCAACACCTTCTCGATCTGCATGAACCACGTAGTGTCTGCATCGGATCTCTCCCACATGAATCTTGCAGGAGGATGATGCGCCTAAACCTGCGGAGGTTACTACGATCTCACGACTACACCTTTCACGCTGGCAGGTGCGATAGCAATCGCCCTTGATACTACGGCCTGTGAGGCACATTGATCAAATCCGGGTGGTGTCTGACCAGCACCCTATGGACGCCCTCTACGTCCTTGTCCTCGACTAGCCATTTACACAATTAACATGGCAATAAGAGTCATTTAATTTTCATTTCAGTCTAACTAGTAATGCAGATGCCAATTACTAATAGACTTGACATGTAAGACCCGAGAAATTCCAATTTCTGGAAAAAGGGTAAAATTGTAATTTTGGTTACAAAATTGTAATTTGGGTTAGAAAAATCCGGAATTTATTCTCTAGATCTTGGATGATGAAATGGATTTCACCGTTGGAACCGTCTCGTGAAATCTGGCTGGCATGTAAAGCCGTGGGAATTCGAGACGGTCGGGTTGGCGTGTTTTCGACGTCGCGAGTTCGGGTCTTGGGTAAAATGAGTTTCGATGCGACGAAAGTCACATATAACATGTACTCATGTGCCATGAAGTGGCATGAGTAGAGAAAGAATGAAAATGGATGGTAGAACCGATCTTAGAATGTAAGCGGAGAAAAGAAAGGAATTAATTAATTAAATTGATCAAATGAACTAAAGGACAAAAAGAGCTACAGTGCTCTTCTTCTCCAAAGTGAAATAGAAGCCAAAAAACGTGAATTGGAAGGGGGAGGATGCAGTGAGTAGCGAGGCATTGATTTTAGGGGAGTGAGAAGGTTAGACTTCTCTCTAGAAATCTGAGGGCGACTCGGCCAGGTCGGCCGATCTTCGGAACTGAGAAAGGAAGGCACAGCCCTGCGAAGGGGCTTAGCGTGGAGTACCAGTTTAGGGGAGTTTTCTAAAACTGAGAGGTAGGGGTTTCTCCTACTTTGGGTTTTATTCCTTCTTTAAGTACTTTTCGATGTTTGAAATTTGAATGGGGCCATGAGGAGCCGTTTGATCGATCCGAACTTGGGACGGAGTATTGGAAATTTTTTAGAAATTTTAAGATCCCTTGGTATCAAAGGCTGATATGTTTGATTAAATTCATAAATTATGAAATAAAATTGTATTGTGTGATATGCATAGGGCGATGACGTGAAACAGGGTTCACTAAGTGAGCCAGATGATTTGTGAATTTATGGGAATAGTGCTTAGGGGTTTCACTATTCCGGCGATGTTCTCAAAATAATTTTTGCAAATTAATATGTTTGAGGTGAGTGATTCAAGTTGAATTGCTCGTGTTTGATATTAGCCCCAGTGAGCTAATTTTGATGTTTGAAATAGTATTAATTACATGACATGATTATGTGATTGGATATTATGTGGATATGTGCATGTTTATATTTGCATGTGATTAGGCGTATTGGAATTGGCATAAATGCATTCCATATGCCTTTGGAACATCTAGGACTATAGGAGTTAGTGCATGAGACGAGTCTAGAAAATGGTTCGGAGGGTTGTCTAAAAATATTAAGTGATCGGAGGGTAGTCCATACTTAAAATATCAATCGTCGGAGACGGCCCAATTGATATACATCGGAGGGTAGTCCACATATATAATATCAATCGTCGGAGGCGACAGGTGATATACATCGGAGGGTAGTCCACTAAATATATAACATCGGAGATGGTCCACAATTTATAACACATCGGGAGGGTAGTCCTGAGATAAAACATAATATTCTCATACGAGGAGCTTAAGCGAGTGTGAGGGAGTCGATGGACTCGGGATGCGAGTTAGTCATGTGAGCATTCAAAGAGTAGGAACATGCATTTTCTTGAATGTATGTTTAATTTGGAACTTTGTGCACTTACACACTTAAGGTGGAGGAAGTAGCCCCACTTAGGGCGATTCCACTGTGAGCATTAGCTCGCCACATCGAGGATATTATTTTGCAGTGCGGGAGCGTGCGGGGACGGCTCGATCCACAGAGATTGGCTTGATTAGAAAGCTAGGGTTGTGGCTTTGGTTGATGTTATATACATGTATTGAAATGTCTAATTTTAATATATGTATTGTATAAGTGAAAATATTGTAACTCTTGTAACTATTTAGTATATAGTTGGATTCATGGATTAGTATGTATTATGAGTATCGTTTGTGGGCCCAGTGGCGTATTACTCATGTGATTGGATATATTGGATATATTTGGATATATTGAGCTGTTTTGGGACGGTATATGCGGGTTTATTATTTGGGTAGAGCTCCCACTGTACAAAGGAAGTGCTAGATTTAAATGAGAAATGTCGGGTCACGGAGCATTCACAAAATGTTTCAGCGGGTTGACGGGTAGTCGACGGACCCGAGGTTTGGGCGTCACGGCTTGGTATCGGAGCCTGGGTATCACAGGAATACCTAAGGGGCTCGGAGTTGAATTCATCCATACGCCCACTTGGGTGGTTTGATGTGAAATATGGGTATATGGAAACCTAGGATTGAGGGATTTGGGCTTAGGCCGTAGTCGAATGGGAACATCACCGCAGATTGGTTTGATGTTCGGTTTAGGTATGAGATTACCTAGGAAATCACGGGACAAAACTAGGACACTACATGCATGTGTTTGGGGTGTTTTGTGTGATTTGATAAAATTGTGTGTGAATTGGTGAAATGAAGTGTGATCATGTGAATTGGTGAATTGTGTGCAAATATGCTTAGTTGATAGCATAGGATGAAGTGTAGAAAATTCTAGGAGTTTATAGTGTGTAAACTGGAAATGAAATAAATTGTAAACAATTTATTTGGTTTTTAGGATAATGAGATTTTAATAAAATTTTAAGGTTGAACACTAGGTTTCGGTGTTAGATCATGAGGTTTGGTGCTGGACAGCATGGTCTAAGAATAAAAGAAAAATAAATAAGATAAATTTTATAAATTTATTTAGTTTAGAAAGGTAAAAACAAATAATTTTCTAAAAAATAAAATTTTAAAAATGAAATTTGTGAAAATAAAATTTTTATTGAAAACAATATTTTAAATGCAAAATTGATTGCCTTGCATTACCTGTAAATGCAAGGACAATGTGTACATTTATGTGTATGGTTAGTGTCTCGAGAATTTGTGTTTATGCCTTAGAATCTTGTATTGAAGACCCCAAGCGCCGTATTAATTGGTAGTAGATGACTAGTAGAGGACGGGGGCGTGAGGGCGTCCAGGATGCTGGTCGGGTACCACTTGGAACACATTGACAGTCGGTGTTGTTGTTCAATGAGCCTTTCTTGAGGCTATAGGTGTTCTCGGCCCGAGCTATCGCACGAGGGCTAGCATAGCGGGTGGTCGGGGAGGGACCTAGTAACCTCCCGGAGATTTAGGCGCGCACCACCCTCCAGGCATTCATAGGGGAGGAGATCAGATGGTGGCGAGACCATTGGTTCCCTCTGAGGATTAGAGAAGGTGTTAGAGGCTATGGGATTACCTCGACCTTGCAGGAGGATAGACTAGGCGTGATCACAGCTAGAGTAAGGCTTGAGGAATATGGTGGAAATGGGCAAGGACCTCTAGAGACCTTAGAGGAGCCTTTGTATGTGAGTTCTTCCCTAGGGATTAGAGCGAGAATAGGGATGATATATCGAGGTGGCAAGCTGGAGATCTCGGGGACTCTACTCACAGTGGACCTGAGGATCATGGACACGTCAGAGTTTGATGTCATCTTGGGGATGGATTGGCTGATAGCTTACAAGGTCGTTATCGATTGTGAGCGTAGAAGGATTACCGCTACACAGGACAGGTGCTTGTGTGGTATTCGAGGGACGAATTGATATTTTGTCCCATATAGTATATGAATCCCGAATTAATGAGGGCCGATTAGCGGGTGGCTAAGCGCCTTACCACTAGAAGGGCCAGAGGAGAGACCGGAACTTGGGCTCATACCTCGGTAGTGTGCGAGTATGTGGATGTTTTCCGGATGAGCTACGGACTGCCTCAGCGGAGGGTAGTAGACTTCGATTGTCGGAGTTACACCACGTGCGCCCGTCTATGACTCGCGCCAGGATGGCCTTGGAGGTTGAGTTGCGGGAACTCGAGGAGTCCGGCCTACGAGGGGAGTCCTTTGGATAAGGGGTTCATTAGGCCGACGCCGCCATGGGAGCTCAGGTTGCGTTTGCGAAGAAGAAGGACAAGACCAGCCATTGTACGTGACTACAGACAGGTTGAACGAGGTCACAATCAGAATCGGTACCCATTGCGGGGATTGATGATTTGTTTGATCAGTTGAGAGGAGCGTGAGTCTACTCCAAGATAGACCTTCGCACTAGTTACCATCAGCTGAGGGTTAGGGAGATAGATATCCCTAAGACAACGTTTAGGACAGCGTTATGGGCACTTTGAGTTTACGGTGATGCCCTTTGGATTAGCAAATGCATGTGTTCATGGACCTCATGCGTAGGGTGTTCGACCTTATACGGATCCCGGTTGTCATAGTCTTCGTGGATGACATTTTGATGCTCCGGTCGAGTGGGAGCATGAGTATCACTTGAGGTTGGTACTACGGTTGTTGAGACCATTGGTTGGCCTACTTGAAGTTCGAGTAAGTCACGAGTTCTGGCTTCTTGAGGTGAGATTTGGGACACGTGGTGTCGACGTATTAGGAGTGTCCCGGTGCGACCAGAGAAGGTCGGCGGTGATGAGTTGGGAGAGGCGAAGTCGGAGTCTTCGAGATACGTGGTTTCTTGGGATTAGTGGGTATTACGAGGAAATTCATTGATGATTTCTCGGGATAGTACTTTATGGCCCAGGTTGACTCGGAAGGAGGTCGAGTTTGAGTGGGATGGCCCGTCACGATGAGGCATTCCGGGAGTTGAAGAGGGAGACTTACGCCGGCTCCCATCTTGATAGTCCGGACGGGACGGGGGTACACGGTGTATTGTGATGCCTCGAGGGTTTGCGGATGGGATGTGTTTTTGATGCGGTTGGGAGGAATTGGTAGCTTATGGTTCCGTCGGTTGAAGGAATCACGGCGAATTACCCCGACATGGAGTTCGCGAGCGTGGTCTTCGCTATGCCAAAGAGATTTGGCTTGCCATGCGAGAGTTCGGGTGTTTTCGAGACCATAAAAGTCGAAGTATATTTTCCGCATGACGGGACCTGTTATGAAGCCCAGCCCAGCAGATGGATGGGATTCACAGAGGATTATGATTTCACTTTGCATTGCCATCCGGTCAAAGCGAATGTGGTGGCGATACGCTCGGTGAAGTCGCGAGGAGCGTTGGCTGAAATGTAACTTCGGGAGTGGCGGATGCTCGAGGCGTAAGGGCGAGTTTAGACTCTGATATATAGAACTAGACTCGGGGGTACCTTGGGGAGTTTAGTGGCTATAGTCACATTGAGTAGAGTGATTGAGTTAGGTGGCGGGGACGCGAGATAGTGTCCATCAGGGATCGAGTATAGTTAGGTACGGGTGACGAGGGCTGGACCGTTCACGCAGATGGTAGTCTTCGATATAGGGGACGGGTAGTGGTTCCCAGTTGGCCAGATTTGAGAAGAGGAGATTCTCGGGAGTTTCATTGCTCGATTTGCGGTCGCGTCCGGGTGGCGCAGTGTACCCGGGGATCTTCGGTCGCTGAGTACTATTGGAGTGGGATGAAGAGACACGTGGGGGACTTTGTTGATGATGTCTCACATGTCGGCATGTTAAGGTGAGAGCACCGGAAAGCCGGCGGGGCTACTTGGCCATTGGGGTGGGCGAGTGGAAGTGGGAGCACGTCACGATGGACTTTGTGACCAACTTTCCACGGATGCAGCAGAAGCATGACGCGATATGGGTGATAGTGGACCGGCTCACGAAGTGACACATTTCTAGGCCGTGCGGATGACCTTCGCCTTGGAGAGGTGCAGATTATACATTCGAGATGGTCAGGCTACATGGAATTTTCCGGTATCCACTTAGTGTTTGATAGGGACCCAGGGTTTGGCGCACTTTTGGAGAGTTTCCGAGGCTATGGGGCTACGGTGACGATGGAGTACGTTCCACCCTGAACCGGATGGTGGGTCCCAAAGAGGACTATATAGGTGTTAAGAGGGACATGCTACGAAGCATGCGTCTGGATCATAAGGGCAGCTGAGAGGAGCATTTGCCCCTTAGTGGAGTCGCCTACAACAATGGTTATAGGCGAGTCTCCATGCCAGCCTTGCCGTATGAGGCATTGTATGGGAGGCCATGTAGATCACCCTTTATGTTGGGCCCAGGAGTGGGAGAGAGGCTCGTCGGCGGTCACGATCTGATTAGAGACACCTCAGGGGAGGTGAGGCTTGAGTGACGGCGTCTTCTCACCTGACTCGGAGGCGGCTCGAAGAGGTATCTTGGATGTGCGACGTTGACCCTTAGAGTTCGAGGTTTGGGGGATCCACGTCTTCTTGAAGGTGATGCTGGGGGAGTGGTCGGGTTCGGCGACGTGGGAAGCTATCGCGAGTTCCATTGAACCTTTGAGATACTTTTCGAGAGGGGTAGGCAGTTGCGTGCCGGTTAAGCATTGCAGCCCGGTATGTCAGGTGTCCGAGGTGTTTCCGCGTCACCCATGCTGCGGAGAGTACACTCCGGATCCGGCTCATGTGGTGGATTGAAGGACGGATAGGAGGTTGACACGGATGGGACAGCCGAGGAGGACGGTGTGCATTGTTGATAGCCATGATCGGGTTTTTGCGTCTGCGAGGCCCGGGTGAAGTGATCAGGGAGTGCGTGGGCACTATGGGTGGAGGGAGTCAACGTGGGAGCGCGAGGACACGATGCGGGGTACCTATCCTTCTTATTTAGGGATGAAGGTACGTGGTTTAGTCGTTTAAGATTTAAATGATCGTTTACATGCATGGTAGAGTGCACGTTACATATGCATGTGAGTAATTAGATTGACAGAAGATTTGGGGTTGAAATTCACTAGGAGGGAGAATGTAGGGCAGAAATTCTAATTTACGGAGAGGGGAAAAATGGCAAAAATCGTAATTTGGTTATAAAATTATAATTTAAGGTTAGAAAAATCGAGATTTATTCTCTAGATCTCGGATGATGAAACATGAGATTCACGTTAGATTGTCTCGTGAAATCCCAGCTACTTCACGTAAAATTTCGTAGAATTACGAGACAGTTGGAGTTGGCACGCTTTTCGAGGCATCGCGGTTCGGAGTCTTGATAAAACAATTTTCGTTGCGACGAAAGTCACATATAACACGTATATGTACCATAAGTGGCATGAGTGAAAGATGAAAATGGACGGCGAGGCAGTCAGAATCTCAGCGGAGAAGAAGGAATTAATTAATTATTAGTCAAAATGAACTAAAAGACCAAAGAGCTACCGATTATAGCTAGCTATAAGTGAAATAGAAGCCAAATATTAATTGGAAGGGGAGGATACGGTGAGTAGCGAGCGTGATTTTAGAGTGAAGGTTAGACTTCTCTCACAGAAATACGGGCGATCGGCCGTCGGCGATCTTCGGAATGAAGGGAAGGCTGGCTGCACGGAGAGGGCTTCGCGTGGAGTACAGCCCAGGAGTTTTCTCAAACTCTAAGAGGTAGGGGTTTCTCCCTACTTAGGTTTTATTCCTTCTTTAAGTACTTTTTCGATGTTTACAGAAATTTGGGCCATGAAATTTTGTGAGGGGACGCGTTTGATCGGTCCAAAACTTGGGATGAATTGTTGGAAAATTTTAGAAATTTTACAGTCCTTGACTGTTAGAGGCTGTTATGGGATTGCTAAATTCACTTGATATGAAATGAATTGTGATATGATATGCATAGGGCGAGGAAATGGCTTAGTGAAACGGGTTTACTAAGTGAGCGGAATGATTTGTGAATTTATAGAATAATGTAGGGGTTTTCACTATTCTGGCACCCGGTGTTATCAAATCATTTTCTTGAATTAATATGTTTGGTCGAGTGATTCAAATTGAATTGCTTTCGTGTTTGATTCAATAATGGCAAGTGAGCTAATTTTGATGTTTGAAATGATAATTACATGACATGATTATGTGATTGGATATTATGTGGATATGTGCATGTTTACATATTTGCATGTGATTAGACTGTATTGGAATTGGCATACATGCATTCCATATGCACTGGAACATCCTAGGACTATAGGAGTTAGTGTGAAAGGGCCAGTCTAAGAGAAAATGGTTCGGAGGGGTTGTCTAAAACTAAGAAATGATCGGAGGGTAGTCCGCTTAAAATATCAATCGTCGGAGGCAGCCCAGTTAATATACGCTCGGAGGGTGATCCACATATAATATCGTCGTCGGAGGCGACGAGAGTGGCTCATACATCGGAGGGGTAGTCCACTAAATATAACATCGGAGATGGTCCACAATTTATAACATCGGGGGTAGTCCTGAATAAAACATTTATATTCTCATACGAGGCTTAGGCGAGTGTGAGGAGGAAGTCAGTGGGGACTCGGGATGGGTTGGTCGTGTAGACGTTCAAGAGTAGGATCATGCATTTGCTTGAATGTATGTTGATTTTGGAACATTAGCACTTAGGTGGAGTAGCCCACTTAGGGTTATTCCACTATTGAGCATTAGCTCGCCTGTGTCGGGGATATTATTTTACGGTATGGAGCATCTGTGAGGGGACGGCTAGATCCTAGAGATTGAGGATTAGAAGAAAGGCGAGGTTGTGGCTTGGTTGATGATATATACTGTATTGAAATATTCTAATTTTAATATATGTATTGTATAAAATTGAAATATTGTAACTCTTGTAACTATTTGGTATATAGTTGGATTCATAGTTGGTATGTATTATGGTATCGTTTGTGGGCCCAAGTGGCCGTATTACTCATGTGCTTAGATATATTGGATATATTGGATATATTGAACTGTTTGCAGGACGGTATATGCAGGTTTTGTATTTGTGTAGAGCTCCCTGTACAAAGGAGACTACATTCGATTTTCGTGTCGGGTCACCCGTGCGAGAGAATGTTCCGCGAGGTTGGCCAGGAGGTAGTCAACAGACCCTCGGGTTTGGGGCGTCACATGACAACCAAAAACTGACCTGTTCATTTCCTAAGTGGTGCTAAATTCCAACCACTCAATTTATTTATTTCAATAAGGTTCTAAGCTCTCTTGTTCATTTCAGTATCCGAATCCCTAAGGTCATGGTTCCTAACCTTAGCATTCACCTTTTTCCTATACACATTACACCGTGCTATAGTTTTGTGGCCTTGAGCAGGGGTCGTTGACTACCTGTCAACACGTGGAAATACTCGTGAATGTCGGGTGACCTGACATTTTTCACGAAAATCGGGCAGAGTCTCCTTTGTACGGGGAGCTCTACCCAAATACAATATTTGTATAAAACCTGCATTTACCTGTCCCAAACAGTCCAATATATGCAATATATATCCAATACGGCCACTTGGTCCATGAAAATAGTACTCAGCCCTTGGCACCAATCACGAGGTCGACTATGCATCCAATAGTCACAAGAGAGGTAATCAATTCTCCTTTATATAACACATATTAAAATTTTAACATTCTAATACATTGCATACCACAGTCAAAGCCCGCAAATCCGGCTTTTCTTCTAAAAATCGGCCTCTAGGACCCGAGGCCGTCTCTACATACTAGCTCCTGTGCCTATGAAAGGGAGTTACGACGAGGTGAGCTAATGCTCGATGGGAGAATAAGCCCTAAGTGGGCTACTCACCACCTAAGTGCGGTGCAATGTTCCAAAATTAAACACACATTCAAGCAAATGCATGATCCACTTGAATAATACACATGACCGACTCGAGATCCAGGAGTCCCTCGCAGGCTCTCTCACACTCGCCTAAGCCTCGTATGAGAATTATTGTTTTGTTAGTTTGTGGACAACCCTCCGGTGAGTATATATATCAATTGGGCCGCTCCGACGATTGATGTATTATTTGTTTGTGGACTACCCTCGGAAGATATCGAATTGGGCGCTCAGGCGATTGATATTTTTAATTTGGACTACCCTCCAGATAATTAATATTTAGACCCTCCCAGAACCATTTTCTCTGGAGCTAGTCTCATGCACTAACTCCTATAGTCCTAGGATGTTCCAGTGCATATGGAATACATGTATGCCATTTCAATCTGATCATTCACATGCAAATATATAAACATGAATATACTGCATAATTTCGATCCACCTGATCATGTCATGTAATTATCATTTCACACACATTGAAATTAGCTG
This sequence comes from Tetrastigma voinierianum, assembly GCA_016808115.1. NCBI lineage: Eukaryota > Viridiplantae > Streptophyta > Magnoliopsida > Vitales > Vitaceae > Tetrastigma > Tetrastigma voinierianum. The sequence continues at coordinate 144,777 of JAEQBH010005294.1, read as the reverse complement.
GCTTGATAGTGAATTGACTCACGAAACATTTCAACTTGAATCACTCGACCAAGCACATTTTCACACAAAAATATATTTTTGTGTCACTATTCCTATGAACGGTAAAACCACAGGTTTTACGGTTCAAGCTCTATCCATTCATCGGTTCACTTTGTGAACGCATTTCTGACCATTTAAGAGCCTCGATCCGATCGATATAATTTATCACAAAATGCATCAATTAATAACCCAAATCAGCCATGGAGCGACCCGCAGTTGCTCCATTTTTCAAAATTTGTATAAATTAGATCCCGAGTTTGGGGCCGTCAAAGCGGCCCTCACGGCCTCATTCTACTGAGCATTCGTAAAACACTTAAATGAAATAAAACTCAAGTAGGAGAAACCCCACTACCTCTTGGGTTTGTGAAGCTTCGTAGCGGAGTCGCAGCGTAACTACTTCGCGTAGAACGTCTTTCCTTCTTGTCCCGAAGACTGCCGACGGTTGGATCTCGCGTATTTCTAGAGAGAAGTTCTCTCTCTCTCAAAAAACGCACCATTTCTTTGGCTACTGGTTCCCCTTTTCTTATTTCACGTTTTTTGGCTCTTTTTGTTGGAGAAGACGGCCACTGTTACCATTTTTTGTCCTTTAGTGCCATTTAATCCACTTTATTTGATTAATTCCTTCTTTCACAGTTTGACATTCAGTATTATCTCGAAGCCATCCATTTAGTGTTTCTACTCATACCACTTATGGTACATGAGTACTTGTTATATGTGACTTTCCTCACATCGAAAATAGTTTTACGGCACCCGAAACTCGATGCCTCGGTTTAACCGTGACTCATTGTCTCGGAATACGAAATTTTACGTGCTAGCTGGTTTTCGAGACGATTCAATGATTGAATCAGTTTAGATCATCAGAGATGTAGAGAATAGATTATGGATTTTTAGCAAATTTATAATTTTTAATCAAAATTACGATTTTGCTCTTATTCGAAGTGGAATTTAAGTGCATTCTCCCTCCTTAAAAGGAATTTAGGTCGAGAGTGCGAGCGATCACAATCAAACATGCATATGCAGCGTGCACTCTACCCCGTCGTGTAAACGGTCGTTTAAATCTTAAGCGGCTAAACCCGTCTTAGTCATCCCTAAGCGAAGGGATAGGTGGCCGCATCGTGTCAGCGTTCCACGTTGACTCCTCCACCGTAGTGCGCCATAGCACTCGCTAGCCTCGGTCTTCTTGTCGCAAAACGACCATGGTATCAAAATACATCTTGGTCATCCCTCGGTCTCGTCGAGTGTCGTCTATCGATCCCGATACCCACATGTTTGGATCTGGAATTATCTTAGGGCGTGGAATGTGAAATACCTCGTGGACACGACATCTTTGGCGATAGCAGCTAAGCTGATGCAGCTACGACGCATCTCGGTATACCGAAAGGCCCAGAAGAATCTCGGCTGATAGAGCACGCGCTTCTTAGAACGTATGCTTCATTGCCCAGGCACTTGCGCGAAGACGCAGTCTGACCTCGAACTCTAAGGGTCGACCGGCACATCCGCATAAGCTCTTAGCAGGCTGGCCAGTGAGGCGGCCCAATGGAAAAGCTCACCTTCTCGGAGGTGTCTCTGTCAGATCGGGGACCGTGATGGAGCTCACCTCGGTCGACATAGCGGTGAGCTTGCATGGCCTCCTCTGCAGTTGCTACACAGCCTTACTCGTAGAGGGTGGCATTTGTTATAGGCGGAATTCCACTAAGGCAAATGCTCCTCATTTGCCCTTATGATCAAGGGATCACGTCTTTCATGCAGCATGTCCTCCTAACGTATAGTCTGTCTGACATGTAACCTACCTGACCCCTTTGTTTGGTATGTAGCGCTGACCTTCCCAAGGTCACAATCCCTTGTGATCCAGGTGGACCATCACCTATTCCATGTCATGAATGACATCCAGGTATCACAGAGCCGCTAAAACAAACACTTTGTCTGATCTCGATGGGGTATCCAAATCTCGAGTCGAGCTCATTTCCTGTCGGCTCGGCTACAAGTGCGTGATAACTTGGCCAGGTGTGTTTTCATCTCTCGGCGACACGCTCTTTGGCTTACACTGCGAACCTCTTACATTCGCACAGAAATTTGGGATATCTCCCCGGGTCTCTTATACCCTAACGTCAGGCTTCTCACCTTAGGGGATTAACGACCCCCTTCTTACTTTGCCCAACACACTTTAATTACTCTTCATTTCCTGATTCGAGCTATGAGTCTTCATTGGATGTAGTCTTTGAGACAGGCTTCGGCCCGCTCCGCCCAGAGTGGTGAATGATCATCCTGATGCACCCACGCTGGAGCTCGTGGCGATGTTACCGTGCACGAGCGCGATAATGCCCGTCTTGTGACACTTATCAGGGGTCCGCTACGGTAGAATCTCGAGAGATCTCACGCTCCTTAATCCCGGAGCTATCAATTCGACTCCTACTTCCTAGGGAAGAACATCATACTTGGCTTCTCTAAAGGCCCCTTAGCCTCTGGCCGAGAATCCCATGCGGGTGTCGGGTGTAGCCCGGCCGACGAGTCTCGATCGCGGCCGACCAGATGGTTGTCGACTCATCCATCTTCGAGCGACGTCAGCAATGATATATGCCACTAGGTCCGCACTGTATGCTTGCAGCTGCGTAACCACAATCGGTCCACGACCTCGAAGCCATTACTTTGGCCCCAGCGGCTATCGTATTCTTTGGAAGTGCTTGTATAGCGCCTTTGAAGCTGGCCCGGATTCATACGGCACATGCGTCTTTGTGGCAAGATATGCGCATCCTCTCAATCCTCAAAGCTGCGAATTTATGTGACAAAACCACGGGATCACGTCTGCGGGACGATCGATCTCATATGCCCAGTATGGCGAAGTAACATATCACACACTGCGTTGCGCGCCGATCTGGCCTGGTGTAAACTCATGTGAAGCGAGGAAGTCTTACGCCTCTTCCCCGAACTAGAAGAAGGGTGATCCTCCCCTCTCGCTACCAACACCCCGCCTCCAGAGTGCTCTGAGCATCTCGTCTCTCTACATGGTTGGGGCATTCACATCCATGAGTCATATCCGTGAGGCAAAGTCCTACGATCACATCTGAATGGATAACTTGACTCATTAAAGCGTCTACCGTACTTGACCAATAAGGCTACGTATGCCGAAGATTAACATTCGGTCTACACCCGACTCATCAACACACCTCACCCTTCTCAGTTGTTGGCACTCGATGCGATACCGTGTGTCCCGAAAATCTCACCTCGGTAAGCTAAGGCTTCGCGGCTGCTTGAACTTTGCATACGGTGATGGTGCCTTAGCAGTATCAGCAGAATCTTAGTGATCCACTCATGCTCCCATGTTGGGAGTAGGTATCATCAAAATACAATCTTATGACCAGCCTTTAAATAGGGTTGGAATATCCTATGCATGAGATCCGTGAATCTGCCCAGCCGCGCAGTGTGATCTGATGTAATGATGCAGTTCTTGATCGTAACCTGTTCAAGCATGCAGTAGTCAGCCTTATGATCGAAGGTCTTGTCCTTATTTCTTCACAAACTGAACAGGCGCCCCGTGGTGCAGTGCTCGGTGCAATGAACCCCTTGTCCGGTGGCTCACAGCCAGGCTGGACTGCGAGTTCTGCGGCTCAATGGGTGCCATCTGTCTGGAGTCATGAGATGGTGAAATACAGTGTAACTCGATGCCCAAGTCTCTGACCCTACGTAGGAGGTAGTCCAGTAGCTCATCTAGAAAAAAATCAACATACTCGCACACTACTCGAGGTAGATCGAATCACGGTCTCTCCTCGTCCTCCCAGGTGGGCTATTCAACGGCTGGGCTTGTCCACGACACTGGACTCGTATCTTTGTCTGAGCGAAAGAAATATCATGCTTGTCCCCTTGAAATACCACCGCAGTCATAGTCTGCGTATTGGCGATAACCCTCTCTTCATGATCGATAACGACCACGTAGGCTGTGGCCAATCAAGTCTAGGGATGACGTAAGTCTAACATCCATGATCCTGATTCTTGTGATGGGGGGTCACACAGCAGAATCTCATTTGTGACCTCGACATATCATCTGTTCTGCGCCTGATCACAAGGAGAACTCACGCATCTGAAATAACCTAAGGTCTCGAGGGTCCTTGCCATTTCTACCATATACTTGGGCCTGCAATTCTCTGGCATAGCAGCGGCTAGTCTAATCTGAGTCGTGTTAGAGGTAATCTCCATCAGCCTCTAACACCTTCTCGTCTGCGCCAAACCAATGATGCATCATATCGGATCTCCTCCTCTGCCTCCGTGGAATGCTCCGAGGATGATGCGCCCTAAACCTCCTCGAGGCTACTAGGATCTTCCCGGTCTTCCCGCTATACCGTACCAGGCGATAGCAGCCGGCCAGAATACCCATGCCCTCGACAAAGGCCTCGTTGACAACACCGGCGGGTCAAACGCTCCGTGGTGCCCGATCGCGCCCGTGGACGACCTTGGCGTCCTCGCCCTCTACTAGCCATCTACACAATCAACATGACAAGTTAAATCTCAATACGGTATCTCTAAGGCATAAACACAGCCCCGAGACACTAATCATACACGTAAATCAGTGTATACACATTGTCCTTGCATTTTCAGGTAATGCAAGGCAATTAATTTTGCATTTAAAATATTGTTTTCAACAAAAAAATTTATTTTCGAAAATTTCATTTTTGAAAATTTTATTTTTCGAAAATTTTGTCTAATTTTATTTGATTTTATTTGATTTTAATTAATTAAAATAAATTTTTTTTTTCGAATTTTTGTGATGAATAAATTGCTCATGAAACCGTTCACGAACAATGTCAAAAATTGACTCAGAATGCGACGAAATAAACCCGCTTAAGAATCGGCCAGGTATTGAGCTGGCCGTTCGAATGCAAGACGCCTGTGTGCGACAGTAATAATGCAGCGCCGTGGTCGCGCTGTGTTGTGGTCTGCCGTTTGCTGCGGTCGTAAAGGCGGGCTATGTCGCAAATAAGCATGTCGCTTATGTCGCGCATCACACGCTCGCGCTGGTCATCGCCCGGCGTCGCGATTAAGATCCAGTCAACCCGACCCGCATCGCGATATCGACGCCTCAAGAATGTCGCTGACATCAAAACGGTGTCGCGACACCACTCCAGTCCCCCCTCTGTCGCGACATCCAAAATGATGTCGCGACACCGAACCTACCCACAGTCGAAGGCCCATGTCGCGACATCAAAACCTTGTCGCGACGCTTCGCGCCAAACTAGGTCGCGGGCCACAACAACGCAGGTCGCTACACCAAATCCCATCGGGTAGCCAGACTCAGTCGCGATAACAAATTGACGCCGCGACACCGAAGTTCCGCGGCCTCCCGCGACGCCAAATGTGTCGTCCGCGACAACCGTGTCGCGAATACCAAAAAGGGTGTCGCGACACCAATCCCTCTAGCCCAGGTCGCGACACCAACTGGACGCGGCGACCGCTTCATCCGCCCGTGTCGCGACGCTTGCGCCGCTACCGTCCGCCAACACCCGCATGCTCGTCAAACGGGCACAGCCCATTTCAGGTTCTGCACCTTGCACTAAATTTTTTTTTTTTTCTTCATTTTTCATTTCCACTCATTCTAGCCATCGTGGAAAATTCGAAAAAAACATCTATACACATATTTATTTATTTATTTATTTATCTATTTTCTTCAATTTTACTACTTGTAAAATCTTAGAAAATTATTTTCTCCACCTCATAACCAAATAAATTTATAAGATTTATTTTCTTTAATTTCTTTTTCCAGTTTTACACTGTAAAACTCCATAAAAATTTTTTTTTGTTTTTTTAGAATTTGATTTCATTATCCAATAAACCAAATAAATTTTTAAAAATTTATATCTTTTATTTTATCCTTCCAGTTTGCACACTGTGTAAAAACTTCAAAATTTTCCACACTTCATCCTATGCTATCAACCAAGCATATCAACCATAAAATTTCAATCACATAACACCTCACAATTCATGTCATGCACAACCAAGCATGCAAGCACACTTCACAAAATCCAATCACACAAAACACATCAACACACATGCATGTAGTGTCATAGTTTTGTCCCGTGATTTTCTAGGTAATCTCATACCTAATCTCAACATCGAACCACACCTAGTGGTGATATTCTTACTCGACTACGCCTGCCTCAAATCCTCCATCTCTGCGTCCCATATACCTATACTCATCAAATCACCCAAGCGGTGATGGATACCCAAACCCGAGCTCCCAGTATTCAGATGTGGCCTAAGCCTCGATACTAAGCCGTGACGCCCCAAACTCCGGGGTCCGTTGACCACCACAACTCGCGAGGCCACCATGAATGTCGGGTGACCCACATTTTTCACTTAAAATCGCATGTTTCCTTTGTAACGAGCTCTACCTAAATACAATACTTGTATAAACTCCGTGATTTATCCGTCTCCAAATAGTCCAATATATGTAATATATATCCACACGGCCACTGGGGCTCCATAAACAAAGACTAACATACATACCAATCACGAGTCTAACTATATATCCAATAGTCACAAGAGAGGTAATCAATTCTCCTTTATACAACACATATTAAAATTTTAACATTCTATTACATGTATACACCACAAATCCAAAGCCACAATCCGGCTTTTCTTCTAAACTCAGCCTCTAAGACGAGCCGTCTCCTCGCACGCTCCCGTACCTGTGAGCTGGGGTCCCACGATGGGGTAAGCTAATGCTCAAGAGGAGAATCGCCTAAGCGCTACTCACCACCTAAGATAAAGGCAATGTTCCAATTAAACACACATTCAAGCAAATGCATGATCCTATTTGAATGTCTATATGACTAACTCGCATCCCGAGTCCTCATCGACTCCCCCACACCCGCTAAGCCCTCGTGCATGGCACTATTGTTTTTAGTTTGTGGACAACCCTCCGATGTGAGTATATATATATCAATCGGGCCATCCCGACGATTGATATATTATTTGTTTGTGGACTACCCTCCATGAATATCAATTGGGCCGCTCCCGACGACATATTTTTAATTTGGACTACCCTCCGATAATTACTATTTTAGACAACCCTCCGAACCATTTTCTAGACTCGCCTCATGCACTAAACCCTATAGCCCTAAGATGTTTCGCCAGCATATGGAATGCATGTATGCCATTTCCAATACAATTTATTCATGCAAATATATAAACATGAATATACTCGTGATACTCTTAATCACACAATCAGCGCTACGTGAATTATCATTTCACACATCGAAATTAGCTCACTTGGGCTAATGATCAAACACGAGCAATTCAACTTGAATCACCCGACCAAACACATTTTCACACAAAAATATATTTTTGTGTCACTATTCCTATGAACAGTAAAACCCTAGGTTTTACGGTTCAAATACACATCCATTCATCGGTTCACTTTGTGAACCCGCATTTCACGGCCATTTCCGGCCTCAATCCAATCAATACATAATTTATCACAAAATGCATCAATTAATAACCCAAATCAGCCATGGAACGGCCACGGCTGCTCCATTTTTCTTCAAAATTTGTAATTACCCGGGTCCTGCGTTCGTGACCGACCAAACGCCCTCACGGCCTCATTCTACTCAAACATTTGTAAAACACTTAAATGGAAATAAAACTCGAGTGCGAGAAACCCTTCCGAGCTTGTCAAAACTCACAAAACCGAGTCCACGCGTAGCCCGCTTCGTAGAACGGCCTTTCCTTCATTCCGAAGACTACCGACGGCCTGATCGCTGTATTTCAGAGAGTGTTTTCCTCAAAAACGCACCATTTCTTTGGCTACTGGTTCCCCTTTTCTTATTTCACGTTTTTTGGCTCTTTTTGTTGGAGAAGACGGCCACTGTTACCATTTTTTTGTCCTTTAGTGCCATTTAATCCATTTTATTTGATTAATTCCTTCTTTCACCGCTGACATCAAGACTATCTCGCCTCGTCCATTTTCGTCATTTCCTCTACTTATACCAATTCATATATTATGAGCATTGCGAGGCGCTGACTTTCGTCACATCAAAATCGCTTTACTTCGCACCGAAACGCGATACCGAAAACGCTACCGACCGACCGTCTCAGTAATATTACTAAATTTTACGTAAGACCGATTTTTCTCGAGACGATTCCAATCTGGAAACTGCTTCACATCCGAAATCTAGAGAATAAATTATGGATTTTTTTAACCGAAATTACAAATTTTTAATCAAAATTACGATTTTGCCCTTATTCTAGAAATTGAATTTCTGCTCCATGTTTCCTACGCAGAACAACCGAAGAATCACAATTTCCAACGGTAGCTTAAATACAATACAAGATTTCTAAGGCATAAGCACAACCTCGACACTAATCATGCACATAAATCACAGAGACACATTGTTCTTGCATTTACAGGTAATGCAAGACAATCAATTATACATTTAAAACCTTTTTTTTTTATCAACAAAAATTTGATTTTTTTTGAAAATTTTATTTTTCGAAAATTTTGTCAAATTTTATTTGATTTTATTTCATTTTTATTTAATTTAATAAATTTTTTTTTTTCGAAAAAAATTTGTGATGAACAGTGTTCATGAACCGTTCATGAACAATGTCCAAAAATTGACTCGTGAACAAGATCGAGTCAAACAGTGGTCAAAACAAGCTCGAGTACTACAGTGCATTAAACAGAAACAAGACGCCTACCCAGGTTCTCGCACACTGGCCGCTGGCCATAAGGCCTCGGTTATGTCGCACAACTTCTCGGGCTGCTACACAAGGCCCGGTCGAGTCGCAGCGCCCAGCGCCGTGTCGCCGCCCACACGCCCCCAAAGGTTCGCCTCATACGCCTCGTGCGCCCAGCTCGCAAGACCCAAAGACTCCTCGCCCAGTGGCCGCAGCCGTGGCCCCGGGCCGGCCGTGCCGCGCCCGTGTCGCAACACACTCCAAAGAAATTCCCACTACTCTTATCACACATGTGCTGAACTCCGTATTGCATACGCCTCGTGCCTCTTCTCTGCACGCAAAACCAAATATTGCAATACACTTCCAACTCCATCCATCCTAATCGGGACAAGGATACAACTGAACCCAATATCCTTATGTTGCAATACACTTTCCTGCAATACAATGCTTAGCCTACTCAGCGTTTTCCACTTTGTAATATTAGCTGATTTACTGCAATACAAAATCCTTTTCCTTTTAATACAATTAAGAAGAGCCCATTCCAATTTCTGCACCAACATTTTTTTTTTTCCTTTTTTTTTTTCATTATAATTATTTTTTTTTCAATTATTTCCAGCAGTTGGAAAAACACCTTAAAATATGTATACATTTTTTTTTTTCTGCATTTCCAGCCACTTAAAATATAAAATATATATACATCTATATATATATATATATATATATATATATATATATATATATATATATATATATATATAGTATATATATATATATATATATATATATATATATATATATATATTTTTTTTTTTTTTTTTTCATTTCTTCCAAATATTGGAAGACAATTAAAAATACATATCCATTTTTTTTCCAAAATTCAAATAAATTTGTAAAATTTATTTTATTCAATTTTCTTCAATTTTACAACTTGTAAAATCTTTAGAAAATTATTTTCTTTCTTCAATTCTCCAAACTAAATAAATTTATGAAATTTATTTTTACTTCTTTTTCCGCTTTTTCATCGTAAAAAAAAAAAAAATTTCTCCACTATATTTTTTCATTTGACTCGAAAATGGTCCAAAATTTCCTCAAAGCCTCCTTATTTAACACTAACCCTAGTGTTCAACCTCAAATTTATTAAAATTTGATTTCATTATCCAATAAACCAAATAAATTTCTAAAAATTTATTTCTTTGTTTATTCTTCCGCCTTTACTCACTGTGAAACTCAGAATCGCCCTGGGCCCCGAGATAGGTGTACAGTTCATGCAACTGTAGGGGCGTACACGAACATTAAGTGTCACCTTGTGATATTTTGGAGATGACTTGTGTAATTGATAAAATTTAGGAACCCGGAATTATGGTATTAGAACAAGGATAAAATTGTAATTTTCATAGAGGATATGAAAACCATAAAATGAGAAGATGATGGGCCATCATATAAATAACAAGAAGCATTTGTAATATTTGCCGATTAAGGACCTATTTATAATTAATGGAAATATGAGGCTATAAATAGGAGATGAGACAAACAAAAATCTCATTTTGTCTCAAAAAGCTAGGGCTTCACGTTTTGGGTGTGAAGAATAGAGAAGGAAGAGGAAGAAGAGGAAGAGGAAGAAGAAGGAGGAGAAACAAAGGTGATGTTTTCATTTAAATCAAGTGTATTTTGGATGTCTAGGGTTATTGGTGTGATTGCTAGGGTTTTTCATGGGAGATTGGCTATGTTCCAAACCTGTGGTTTTGCTGAGAGGTCACCCTAACCCTGGGATTTGTCAATCCATGCGGGTAAACCCACTATATGTCAACAAACATAACTCTCTTTATTTATATGGTTTTGTAGGAATTGGTGGACCTTGGGTTAAATCTTACAGGATTTTTACTTAGGGTTTGGTTTATGAAGTTCCAAATCACCAATTCAAGCTACGCGTTTGTTTTTACGAATTCCACGCTGGGTTTCTGGTGGAATTGTCAGAAAATGGCATCGCTGGGTTTTTAAAGGAAATTCTGTCAAAATTTGGTAAAACCCCTGTTTTGTTTTTGTTATAGATTAAGTTATAATCATCCAAATGAATTGATTCCAATTGGTAAAGAACCATAAGAGATAGCAAATGTAAGTAGAAGGAACCAAGAGCAAATTGTAGCCTAAGGCCTCAAATACGGACTGAAAGGTGAGCTCGTGTAGCTCACTGATTATGCTCTGTTTTGGGTATGGTTGTAGTGTTTTGGCCATAAGTGGAGTTTCACTCATCCAAATTGAGTGATTCAAAATTTTGGGTAAAATAAAATTCTAGGGGAATAAGTTAGATGAAGGAAGTGCATGAAAATTGTAAGCCAAAAGTGCCCATAAAATTTTTCAAAGTGGTGCTATGTGCAGATTCTGTTCTGCCAAATTGAGTCATCTAGATGTAAAACACACACCTGAGTTTTGTGATCCAAATTGGGTGATTCCACTGAGAAGAAACCTAGAATCATAGCTTCAAATGAGTGAAGAAACCATTTCCAATTTATGGAGTTAAGACCTCAGAAATCAAGGATAACAGTAGGTGATTCAGTGAGTTTGGAATCAAAAACATGCTGTAACTTGTGTTATGTGGTTGAGGGCCTTAGAGAAGGAATTTTACATTGAAATTTTAAAGAGATGTCATTGATATATAAAGGAATTGATCTGAGAGTTTCATAATTTTTGAAGACCTTTTGAATAATCTTTGGATAATAAAGTTCATAGAGTATTGTTGGAAAAATGTTACCAAAATGAGTGGTTTTTTTTGTTAGGGGTTTTTTTTAGTGCTCAAGGGTAAATTCTTAATTTGAATTTATATGAATGTTGTGTGACCTTAAAGTGACTTGGCAGAAGTACGCTAAGTTTGTACGCCAGATGATTACGTGTTTATTCGCTGAGTATGTAGGCCAAAAGCAAAGGAGGCAAAGTAGTGGATTTGTGTCAAGTTTGGGAAACAAAGAGGTGGAGTGTTCTAAACCTGTTTCCAAATACTAGTGTATTATTACGAACTGCTTTTACACCTAAGATTTAAACCCGCTTTCGATCAAACCATGTTTGAAAGGGCAAGCAATGAGTTTAACAAGCAAAACGGTTTTGATTTTTAAAACCATATATGAAAGAAAATACTAATGGTTTTGATTTATTCAACCATACTTTTTAAAAGCAAGCAATGGTTTTTAACTATAAACCATATTTCAGCAGTTAGCAAGAACAAAGTCTATTTTGTAAAATAGGCCTAACCAAAAATCCCTGTCTTAAGCAAGCATCCTGTCGTGGCGATTCCGAGACGCAAGGCGGCCATAAGTAGATTTCATACACGCATTTTGGGACGCCTTGGCCGTGGCAAACTTAGAACATGCATCATACATTTAAAGGAGACCGTGGCATGTAATCGGAGTATATAAGGTTAAGTAGCTCTAACTAAATTATGGTGACGGAGACCTGTGTCAATTCCACCATATTTACCGAAAAGGTGACGGGCCAAGGCCCTTCCACTCAGTGATGTGGACCTGTGTCCTTCCACCCAAGACTCCGGGCCGATGCCCGTGCCCCGTGTTCACTAGTGGCACAACTTATTAGGAAAGGCTCCGCGGTTGATGATTTATAAGCATGTTTATACGCCTTTTTAAAATCAACCATTGGCACACCCGCTGAGCCTAGGCTCCCGTGTTTGTTTTAGTTAAAAACTATTGAGCCCTGTGCTCCCATTTATTTTAAAAACAAACTGGCTGGTTTCCAGTTCCCGCTTTATTTCCTCAGCATGTCGAGCCTGCAGCCTCGCGCATTAAAAGTTTTGAGTAAACCAAGAAAAGGGGTTTATAAAAAGTTTTGGAAACTTTTTAAAGCAAGAGATTTGAGAAAAGTTTTAGAAACTTTTAAATCAAGGTAAAGCAAGCAAGCAAGAGAATTTTGAAAGGTTTTATAAACTAAGTAGGGCAAGCATAAAAGTTTTTAAACTTTTTAAAAGTAAAGCAAAGCAAAGAAAGAAATATTTCTGGAAAATATCATGTAAACGGAAGTTTTACAGTTTTTAGATGTTTTCCGAAAAAACAAAACATTTTCTAAAAGCATACACTCACTGAGCTCGTTTATCTCATTATTTTCTGTTTTAAAACTATTTTCTGCGCATGTGTACGCCTTTACGCCGGAGCACAATAGAGTCCCCGACATGAGTATAAGTGTTTATAAATAGAATTTTGTATGTAAAATACCTGAACTTGTATAAAGGAATATATGTATGTACATAATGTGGTTTATGAAAATGTGTGGAGGTTGTTGGTTGCCATGTTTGATATAGTGTAAAATTATGTATACAGGTTTTGGGACATGTCCTATATACAGCTGTTATGCTGCCGACATTTTATAAAATCACAAGTTTAGAAAAGAAATATTTTTTTATACGAGATTGAAGCAATTAATACTAAGCTTCGCTTCACAGATTTTCTAGTCGCGAGGTAACGGCCGAATTTTCAGGAGTGGCACGGCGACACTCCGCCGATAGTAGGGAGTGGGGGTGTGACAAGGTGGTATTAGAGCATAAGTTGTTATTAAGCATCATAGTTTTCGTATACACTATTTTACACTACTGGCAACCATGCATTTTCCAATTCAAAGTACATACATATGAGGTTATTCAAAGTATTAAATAGTTGCATTTTTTTTTTTTTTTTTTGCAAATACAACACTATGTCAGGCAGAGGACGTTGAGGTCGTCCTAGGAGAGCTGTCCCGCACGCTTTCCGAAAGGCCCTACAAGACTGGAGAGATGAGCGACATACCGGGTTCCACTATCGCCGATGACCGCCTCCAAAGCAGCTTGTTGGGTCGACCATCTGCCACCGAGGTGCCAGGATTGTTTACTGCGAGAGCAGGTAGCAATGTGATTGTACGTATAGTAGCCATAAATGACCACAAGAATCGCAGCCTCCACCGCCACCTAGAGAAGTTCTCAAGAACCGAGGTCAGACAGAGAGTACAAAAGCCGGGTGCCGCCATATGACGGCAAAGTGGTGATCCTAAGGTACCGGGCAGGCTAGACCGGTAAATAAGGTTTATGGTTACGGGCCGCACGGATGAGCAAAGGGTCTTGTTTTCCGCTTTTCACGGAAGATGTGCTAAGGATTGGTGGGACTCCGTGGAGAGGAGGTATCCTAATGGCATATCATGGGACCAATTTCAACAAGAGTTCACTAATAGGTTCTTTCCTTAAAGTCATAAGGATTCGAAAATTGATGAGTTCTTCAGGTTAGAACAAAAGAACATGTCGTCGACATGAGAAGAGGTTCCTGAACTAGTTAGATTGGTTCCATATATTCAAGATGATGAAGCCATGAAGTGCAAAAGGTTTTGGACGGATTGCAGCACCGGATCCGAGTGCATTTGTCTGCAGTTCCTCATAATAGATTTGGGGACTTAGTTGAGGCAAAATACCCGGTGAGTTGAGCAAAGCACTACAGCCTTGTATCAGAGTAGGCAAGAAAGGAAGAGGAGTGCACCAGGCACTTCCCAATGTAGCCCGACAAGAGATAAATGTAAAGAGGAACAAGGGTAGAGGTTATGTGAGGCCGAGGTGCAGTCGAGGAGCTACCTTTAGTCGTGTGGATCGCTGAGGCCCCCGGGGCCAAGGCCAGGCACCCGTCAGTATTCCTCCCTGTCATTATATGTGCCGAGGCGACACTCATGGGGAGTGTAAGAGATATAGTACGCATGTTTCCACTGGTGGGCCGTGAAGGCCATTTCATTAGAGAGTGTCCTCAGTTGATTGGTGCGGAGACATCAATAGCTAGCCTAGCTACCACCACACCCGAGATGAGAACTCAGAGGTCTTCAGGGAGAGGTTTCCTGCTGTAGGGGGCCGCAGTCACAGTAGAGGCGACCGTGGGTAGAGGCAGAGTAGTTCCCGTGATGCGCACGACCCCGTACTCGTGCCGTGGTTTGCGCCGTGGACTCCGCGCCAGGATGCGCATGCAGCTCCGTATGTGGTTAATGGTATTATTTCATCCCGATCATGATGCTTATATATTAGCGGACCTGCCACACACCATTTGCATCCAGGTCTTTCTTAGATCGCTTCCAGATAGAGACCCAGCCATTAGAGGGTCGTATGAGAGTTTCCCTTCTAGCTGGAGATCCATTATTCTTCACAGAGTAGTTAGAGATAGTAGAGTTCTGATTGAGGGACAGGAGTTCCCATTGGATCTTGTGGCCTTAGATATGAGGGATTTTGATGTGGTTCTCGGCATGGATTGGTGATTAGTGCCCAAAAAGTGATATTTTGAGCCCTATTTGAGATAGGTTTTGAGTGCTTTTTGCGCACTAATCGTATCAATTGAGCCAATTGAGGTGTTCAGGTCCACTTAGTATCACTTATGCATTCGAGGTTATTTTTTGGTTATTTTGCAGGTTTTCGTGATACTGGGAGTCTGATATCGAGATATGTGCGGAGCCATGAAGATTGAAACTATTTTCCAACTATCACTAAAATACCAGATGCAATAAAGAAATGAAGGCAAAATAATGAAAAGTGATGCGCAGAGGGTGCAAGAGGGCAAGTGTGCTGAAGGAAATGTGCAACCCAGAAATTTTGCTATGATTACAAAATTTCATTGATTGCGAAAATTTTGCAACCATAGCGAAAATTTCGCAATCCTAGAGAAATTGGGAAATTTTGCTAGGTTAGCGAAATTTCGCTACATAGCGAAATCACTGCCTAGCTTAAATCTCTCCTCCATTTCGCTATCTCAATAAATTTCTCTAGGCTAGCGAAATTTCGCTAGCCAGCGAAATTCACTGTGCATAGCGAAATTTGTGATTTCGCTCTGTCTCTCGTACTGCGGCTAGCCGAAATTTTCGCTATCCTAGCGAAATTCTCCCGCATAGCGAAATTCTCGCCTGCGGAATTTGTGTAATTAATGCCAAACGACCTCGCTTTCTTTGCGTATACTCTCATTCTCAGACAGTCCAATATTTTAGGTTTTCTTGTATTTTCACACTTTGGGTGGACTATATATACCCCCATCATTTTTGTAACCCTAAGTAACTTTTAATCTTTCAGTACGCAGCAGCTTTTGTTTCAGTTTCCTCTCTTCTCTCTCCTCTTTCTCTCCCTTTCTTGGTTGTCAAACACCCTCCAAGGATGACAACTTGGAGGATGAGCAGCTAAAACCACTTCCTTCTTGAAGTAAAAGGCTACTGGGAAGGATCCGCAGTCGCCGGTGGTTCCCCGTTATGCAAACAGGTTTTACATTTGGTTCCCAAACTTCTAACCTAGGTTTAAAGCTTTTTTGATGTACTTCTTTCGCCAATGGCAAGCTTTTAAAGGTTTAGTGTATTCTTAGCTTTAGATACACTAATATCCGTGAAGGCTACTTACTTGAGCCACCGAGGTAGGTTACAAGCAGGTTTTCACCCGCAAGTGCATCCACTTCGATCAATACTTGGTAATCTTTTAGGTTCAAAGGGATTCTTATTTTAGATCCATCGAGACTCATTAGCTGCCCTTTACGAATCATCAGTAGGATGAGTCAAGATAGATTTCTGATCAGAGGAACCATAAATGTTAAATAAATGCTTTCTATCAAAAGGAAATTATGAGGGTTTAGGTTTTAATGCCAAATGAAGATCCGGTTTGGGAGATGACTATATGTCATCCTCCCCAACGCGAGGAAATTAACCCGGGGACCTCTCGCTAGCCTAGATCTTAAACTCAAGTGGGCCTAATGCTTCAAGGAGTTCTATTTACATTTTATTTTATTTATTTCTCAGTTTGCAAACCACCACTCCAATCGCTTTTTATCACCACCTTAAAAAATCCAAATTTAATTCACCATTTTCACTTCACTCAAATCATTTGTACGAAGAAAACCCATCCCCGTGTTCGACTTGGGATCGCTATATCGGGCAGCAAATTTTCGACTACTAAGTAAAGGAGGAACATAGGAAACAAATTTTGTTGATTCCGGATCACCCTACCGTGGCACGAATCAATTGGCTATCTCGCCATAGAGCCACATTAGATTGTTATAAAAAGGAAGTAAAGTTGCATGTTGCTGAAATCGAGGCAAGTTCGGGAATATGTAGAGAGTTATCTTCCAATATGATCTCTGCCATGACAGCGCAGAGAATGCTGCGTAAGGGTTGTCAGGGTTATCTAGCTTATGTGGTGGAAATGTGAGCGAGGACTCGTGGATGATCTCCAGCTTGTTAGAGAGTTCCCGATGTATTCCTGCATGATAATATCGCAAGATTACCTCCGTAAAGAGAGCGAGTTCACCATTGATTCGATCCCGTGGACTGTTTCCATTTCCATTCCTCCCATGTGATGGCCCCCGCAGAGTTGGAGAGAGATTAAGGCTCGCTAGAAGAATTGTTAAGTAAGGATTCATTCGACCGAGCATATCCCCATGGGGAGCTCCCAGCTTCTCTTCGTGAAAAAGAAAGACTGAGTTCATACGCAGATAGACATGCATTAGCCGAACAAAGTTACCATCCGCAATCGCAAGATCCACCCTAGGATCGATGAGTTATTTAATCAGCTCCAAGGGTCCCGAGTGTACTCCAAGATAGATTTGAGGTTTCAGGTATCATCACCGAGGGCAGGATGCGATGTTCCTAAGATCGCATTCAGACACCTCCCACGACATTATGAGTTTCCGTGATGCCGCTTCGTCGACTAATGTCTGGCAAAGGCGGCGGATTTGATGAACCGGTATTCCACCGCATTTGGATAGGTTCGCTATAGTCTTTTTGATGATATCCTCAGTGTATTCCGAGTAGTTCAGAGTGGAACATTTAGAGCACTCGAGGATTGTGTCGCACCCTGCAGTGGAGCGACAGCCAGCGCCGTTGAGCAAGTGTCGGCTTTGGCTTGATAAGGTGGCATTCCTAGTTCATGTGATTCAAATTGAGGGGGTGAGTGGATCCCCGTAAAATAGAAGTCAGTAAATTGGAAACCGCCAAAGAATGTGTAAGAGGTCAGAAGCTTCCTTGGTTTAGCAGATATTACAGGAAGTTTGTTGAGGGGTTCTCCAAGATAGCAGCCCCACTGACCAAGCTGACATGGAAAGATGTCAAGTATGATTGTGTGATGCCTCGCACAGAGTTTCGAGGGAGTTGGGAAGGGTAGATCGACTCAACAATTTAGCTTTGCCCAATGGGAGAGATGGCTCAGGGTTTACAAGGATGCTTCCTACAAGGCCTTACCAGGTTTTGATGCGAATGATGTGTAGTGATTGCATATGCCTCTAGACAAATCAAGAAGGCGAGGAGAATTACTCCTCACACAGACTTAGAGCCGTAAATAATGTGGTTTGCTCAAGATATGTGAGACATTACTTATATGGTGTTCCTCAGAGGATCTTTACGCATCATGCTATCTTCAACATATTTTCACCAGAAAAGAGTTAAACCTAAGGCAAAGAAGATGGCTTGAGTTGATTAAGGACTAGCGACCGTACTATCAGCACCATCCAGGAAAGCCAATATCAGAGCAGATGCCGGAGTAGGCGACGCAGAGTCTCTTGTCTCATATGAGATCGTTATCTTCCAATCGTCGTGATCTAAGAGCTTTAGGGTGATATCGAGGCTGAGGATTCGAGCCTCGTTAGCCACATTTCATGTTAGACTTCTCTTAGTGGATCGATTCTAGCGTGGCGCCGTAGATCCATAGACGATTGGGCTTAAGGAAGAGATAGAAAAGGAAAGAAAGGTAGTTTCAAATTAGACATGACTCGCATGATAGCTGAAAGGACAGAATGTGCGGTATGCAGTACGTATGAGCTGGAAGAGTATATATTATGGAAGAAGCATTCATCTCGCAGATGCTGGGTGCATCCGTAATACCAAGATGTATAGGACTTTGAAAGAACATTACTGTGGAATGGGATGAAGAAAGAGATTGCAAGTTTCGGCTCTGTGATGTCTAACTCGGCTGCCAGGAAGGCAGAGGCATCGAGGCCCGCATGGAAGAGCAGGCATTCCCATTCCAAAGATGGAAATGGGAGAAGATCACTATGGATTTGTGACAGTCTCCACTCTGACTCAAAGGCAAAGATGATGCTATATGGGTGATAGTTGATCGATTGATCTAAGTCTCGCCATTTTCCGCCGCTAATGCCGAGGATTCTCCGGAAAGCTCAGCCCAGCCTTGTATGTGTGGATGAGATAGTGAGACTTCATTTGTGGCTCAGCCGATAGTTTCGTATCGAGACCGTGTTCACATCCGTGTTTTTGGCCTAGTTTGCAAACAAATTTTTAGGTATCACGAGTTTCAAGACAAAGATTATCCCCGGGACCGATGGCCAATCGTGAGAGGACCATTCAGACGCGTTAGACGATATGCCGAGAGCTTGTGCGTGATGGAATCTGGGTGGAGTTAGGATACCATTTGGCACTCAATGGAGTTCGCCATAACAATACTTATCGTGCCGCAGATAGGAATGGCACCATTTGGAGGCAATCAGATGGTAGGAAATGTAGGACCTGAAGCAGTCAGATGAGGTTGGTGAGAGAAGACTAGCAGCCCCGAACTAGTGCAAATCATCAGAGAAAGTGAAAATCGCTCGCGGATAACTTAAAGAAAGCAAGAGATAGACAGAAAAGTTATGCGGACAACCGTCGTAGAGACTTGCAGTTCGAGATAGGTGATCGGGTCTTTTTAAAGATTTCCCCTTGGAAAGGTGTTTTGAGATTTGGGAAGCGAGGAAAGCTTAGTCCGAGATATATAGGACCCTATGAGATTGTGAGCAAAGTGGGGCCAGTAGCTTACAGATTGAAGTTACCCCCAGAGTTATCAAGGATTCATGATACATTCCATGTGTCGATGTTAAGGAAGTACATCCCAGATCCTTCACATGTAGCCGAGAGAGTGCCTGCCAAAGCCTAAAGGAGAATCTCGACTTATGAGGAAACACCGCATTGTAGATCGTAAAGGAACAAGTATTAAGGAGTAAGGTGATCCCTTGTTAAAGTCCTATGGAAGAATCTCAAGTGAGAGGGAGGCGCCTATTTGGGAGCCGAGGCTCGTATGCGCTGCCGCACTTCAATTATTTTCCAAATGAGGTATTTTCCTTCCTTTCTTTTTGAATTTAGTTTATTCATTTCGAGGATGAAATGTTCCTAAGGATGGAGGATTTGTAACGCCCCGATCCCGAGATAAGTATACAATTCATGCAACTGTAGGGGCGTACACGAACATTAAGTGTCACCTTGTGATATTTTGGAGATGACTTGTGTAATTGATAAAATTTAGGAACCCGAAATTTTGGTATTAGAACAAGGATAAAATTGTAATTTTCATAGAGGATATGAAAACCATAAAATGAGAAGATGATGGGCCATCATATAAATAACAAGAGTTGATTTGCAATAGTGAAGGATTATGACCTATTTATAATTAATGGAAATATGAGGCTATATCAGTGAGATGAGACAAACAAAATCTTTATATTTTGTCTCAAAGCTAGGGCTTCAATGCTGGGTGGAAGAATGGGGAGGAAGAAGATGAAGAGGAAGAAGAGGAAGAGGAAGAAGAACGTGGAGATGAGCAAACAAAGGTATGTTTTCATTTCTAAATCAAGTGTATTTTGGATGTTCAGGTTGGCTGGTGTGATTGCTAGGGTTTTTCTATGGAGATTGGTTTGTTCCAAACCTAGGGTTTTGGTTGAGAGATCACCCTAACCCTAGATTTGTTGAATTCATGTGGGTAAAACCTTAATTAGTATACAATAAACATGGAATCCTCTTATTTATATGGTTTTGTAGGAATTGGTGACCTTGCACCATAGGATTTTTACCTAGGTTTGGTTTTATGAAGTTCCAACACCAATCCAAGTGTCATGGGTCAATGATGAATTCCATGTCAGGTTTTGAGAATCAGTCAGAAAAGGAGAATGCGGCTTTTTAAAGGAAATTCTGTCAAAATTTGGTAAAACCCTGTTTTTGTTTTCGCTATAGATTAAGTTATAATAATCCAAATGAATTGATTCCAATTGGTAAAGAACCATAAGAGATCGGGCTACAAATGTATAGAAGGGAACCAAGAGAAAATTATATTCTAAGGCTCTAAATACGGATTGAAAGGTGAGTCACCTACTGATTATGCTCACAGTATGGCTGTAAGTGTTTTGGCCATAAGTGGAGTTTCACTCATTCAAATTGAGTGATTCAAAATTCTGGGTAAAATATACTTCTAGGGGAATAAGTTATCCGAAGGAATTGCATGCAAATTGTAAGCCAAAAGTGCCCAGAAAAGTTTTCAAAGTGGAGCTATGTGCAGATTCTGTTATGCCAAATTGAGTCATCTAGATGTAAAATACAATAACTTGAGTTTTGGTGATCCAAATTGGGTGATTCCAATTGGAGAAGAAACCTTAGACCCATAACTTCAAATGAGCGAAGAAACAATTTCCAATTTATGGAGCAGATCCTAGAAATCAAGGATAACAGTAGGTGATTCAGTGAGTTTGGAATCAAAAATATGCTGTAACTTGTGTTATGTGGTTGAGGGCCTTAGAGAAGGAATTGTACATTGAAATTTTAAAGAGATGTCATTGGATATATAAAGGACTGATCTGAGAGTTTCACTTTTGAAGACCTTTGAATAATTTTTTGGGTAATAAAGTTCATATAGAGTATTGTTGGAAAAAGGTTACCAAATGAGTGGTTTTTTTTTGTTAGGGTTTTTTTAGTGCTCAAGGGTAAATTGTTAATTTGACTTTATATGAATGTTGTGTGACCTTAAAGTGACTTCATGCGGTGAAGTACGTTAAGTTTATACGCTTACACGTGAGCGACAATACGCTGTCAGATTCGTTTGGAAAGATGAGGCTAAAAGCAAAGGAGGCAAAGAGTGGACGGCGCCAAGTTTTAAACAAGTTATGCCGGTTGCCTCTAAACATATTTTCAAATACTAGTGTATTATTATGAACTCGTTGCGACCGGTATTTAAATGGTTTTGATTGTAAAACCATGCTTGAAAGGCAAGCAATGAGTTTAACAAGCAAGCAAACGTTTTGATTTTAAACCATATATGAAAGAAAATAAGTAATGGTTTTGATCTTTATCCAACCATACTTTTAAAAAGCAAGCAATGAGTTTAGCAAGCAAATGGTTTTTAACTATAAAACCATATTTCAAAGAAAGAAGTAAAGAACAAAAGTCTATTTTGTAAAATAGGCCTAAACTTAAAATCCCTAGTCTTAAGCAAGCATCCGGTCAGAGGTATTCCGTAT
The DNA here is from genome assembly GCA_016808115.1 of Tetrastigma voinierianum. Classification (NCBI taxonomy): domain Eukaryota; kingdom Viridiplantae; phylum Streptophyta; class Magnoliopsida; order Vitales; family Vitaceae; genus Tetrastigma; species Tetrastigma voinierianum. The sequence continues at coordinate 122,839 of JAEQBH010005294.1, read as the reverse complement.
GTGCGCGGTGGTGTTAGGATTTACACATGATTTAGATTGCCCGGGCTAAACTGAACATGCATCATACATTTAAAGGAGAGCGGGCACGTATCGAGTATATAAGGTTAAGTAGCTCTAACTAAATTACGTGTGATGGAGACCCAAGTCAATTCCACCATATTTACCGGAAAAATGTGACGTGGGCTAAGGCCCTTCCACCTAGGTGATGTGGACCCAGTCCTCCACCTAAGCACGCCGATGCCTGTGCCCCGTGTTCACTAGTAAGGTACAAATCTATTAGAAAGGCCTCCTGGTTGATGATTTATAAGCATGTTTATACAGTTTTTAAAAATCAACCATTGAGAATGACGGTCAGCCTAGGCCCCGTGTTTGTTTTGGGCAAACGGTTGAGCCAGCCCGCTTTTATTTTAAAACAAACGGCTGGTCTCCCGTGCCCCGCTTTATTTCAAAGCATGCGCTGAGCCCGTGCCCCGTGTTTATGAAAAGTTTTGAGAAACTTTTGAAACAAAAGGTTTATGAAAAGTTTTGAGCAACTTTTAAAGCAAGAGATTTGAGAAAAGTTTTAGAAACTTTTAAAGTAAGATAAAGCAAGCAAGCAAGAGATTTTTGAAAGGTTTTATAAACTTTCAAGTAAGCAAGCAATAAAAGTTTCATAAACTTTAAAGTAAAGCAGCAAAGAAAGAAATATTTCTGGAAAATATCATGTGAACGGAAGTTTTACAGTTTTGGGACAAGCTTCCGAAAAACAAACATTTTCTAAAAGACACTCACCGGAGCTTGTTTAGCTCTATTATTTTCTGTTTAAAACTATTTTCCGTGCATGTATCGCCTTTGCACTCCTGGAAAGACAATAGAGTCCCCGACATCAAAGATAAGTGCTGTGTATAAATAGAATTTTGTATGGAAATACCTTGAACTTGTATAAAGGAATATATGTATGTACATAATGTGAGTTTATGAAAATGTGTGAGGTTGTTGGTTGCCATGTTTGATATAGTGTAAAATTATGTATACTGTGTTTGGGACATGTCCCGATACAAATACCGTTATGCCGACATTTTATAAAATCACAAAGTTTCTTGTGGTTAAATTTTTTTATACCAGATTGAAGCAAGAATACGGCTTCGCTTCACAGGATTTTCTGGGCCGTTAGAGGTAATGGCGGATTTCCCGCGAGTGGCCGCACACCTACCGAGCAAGAGTAAAGGTGTGACAAAACCTGTAAATTTTCCTATGTGCTAATCACTAAGCACATAACCATTTCACAACTCATAACATGGTATACACACCATTCATCAACATTCACACAACATTTCATCGAATCACACAAAACACACCACACACATGCATGCAGTGTCCTAGTTTTTGTCCCGTTATTTTTTTCTAGGTAATCTCATACCTAAACTCAACATCGAACCACACCTAGTGGCGATGTTCTTACTCGACTATGGCCTAAGCCCAAATCCTCAATCTCTAGGTTTCCATATACATATACTCCACATCAAACCACCAAGCTGCGATTCGATACCCAAACCCGAGCTCCCTGTGTATTCAGATACCTATGTTTTGATACTCAAGCTATGACGCCCCCAAAACCCGGTCCGCTGACCACCACAACTCCACGGACACTGCGAATGTCGAGCGACCCGACATTTCACGAAACGGCAGTAGCTTCCTTCAGACGGAAATTCTACCCAAATACAAACTCCGGTGACAAACCCGCGGTCCCAAATAACCAATATAATGGGTTTACGACAAACGGCCACTAGCCCATAAATCAATATTCATAACAATGTATATATATCTAACTATCTAACCATATCAGCTTCCACTTATTTATACAACATATATTAAAATTAAAACAATTCTAATACATTTAATACTTCATAATTTCCAACACACATCACCAACAGTCCGTGGATCGACCCGAGAATGTCTCAATAATTTCCACACCGGCCCCAAGCCGGATCGATCAAACGGCTGCCTGCGCCTCAAACCAACCGGGAATATCAGAAACACTTAAATAGTTCAGAAAACCCAAGAGGAGAACCCCTACCTCTCTGAAATTATTGGAACTCCCAAAACCGCGCCCACGCATAAAGTCTTCCACGCAGAAGAGCCGCTTTCATTCCGACGAACCCGGCCTGGCCTGATCACCCAGAAAACCTGCAGGCTCCTCTCTCTCACTGTGAAACCACTCTGAACCTACTGCATCCCTCCTTTCCTTTCTCACATTTTTGGCTTCTTTTTGAATGGGAGAGACGACACTATATGCTATTTTGTCTTTTTCTCACTTAACAATTTCAATAATGACCATTATGTCCCATCTTTTCCCTGGCTGGCATTCTAAGACTATCTCATTTCTTCCATTTTCATCATTTTTCTAATTACGCCACTTACAGACACGAGTACGTGTTACATGCGCGACTTTGTCGCATCGAAAAATCGCTTTACCAAGACTCAAAACACGATGCCTCGAAAAACGCCAGAATTCCAACTATCCCGACCCGACGAAATTCGACGTACTAGCCTGGGGATTTTCAGGAGACGATTCCAACTACGCAATCCGCTTGGCCATCCGAGATCTAGAGAATAAATTTTGATTTTAACCGAAATTACAATTTTGTAACCGAATTACGATTTTACCCTTTTTCCGTAAATCGTAACTTCTGCTTTACTGCGGAGTGTTCGTGAGACGACGCTCATTGCAGGCCGCTTGAGAAGAAAGCCAATATGCGGCTTTGGTATTTACTTTGTAAAACATGCCAGAAAACGTATAATTTAATATATGTTGGTATTGTGGCGACGAATCAACTCTCAACTATCAGAATATACGGCTGGGGATTACGAAGATTACGCATTTGCCCAATGGCTATTTTTACTCATTATGTCTCATGACACGAGATATGTGTTTTCCTAATTTTAAGTGCTTATTACATGTTCCACACCGGATTTGCAATAGCGATGTTTTCCTCCTAAAACATTTATAATAAAAAAAAAAGCCATAAATCATCCTCCAAATTATCTAGTCTTTTAAATAATTATAAATTGAAACATAAAAAGTTATATTTGTTAGCTAAAAGATAATTATTAGATATCAATTACATTAATATTAAACCTAGAACCTTGACAATTAAATTCCATACTAAGAGCATACAAATTATGAAGTATTAGATTAGACATTTGATTTATTCTAAAACAGTCTAATTACTGTATTTTATTAAGTTTGATATGGTATTAAAACTATTTTTAGAGGGAGCTCATGTATTTAGCTATGTTAGCATTGATATGTGCTTAAATAAACTGTATTTATTACGTAGGACAAAGTCGACTTCTACGATTCAACAAAGCTGCGTGTTAATTCTTAAAAGCAGTGCTTCAAAAGATGGTACAATTAGGATATTTAAGTTGCATTTGATTTATAAAATGTATTAAGGAAAGGAAAATATTAAGCAAAAAGATGTTTTTATGTTTTGTTGTCTTATGAAAAATCTCAAAGAAAATTATATATAAATAAATCATTTAAAACTCTATATCTTTAAATTGTTTATTCTTTATATAGATGAATTAAAATAAATAAAATAAGTTTGAAGCAACAAATAAAAATTATATATTGAATTTAACTCTACTTTTATTTTTTATCAATTTTTCTTTCCTTCCAGTTTTCTTCTTTATTTTATTTCCCTTATATTTCTCCTCAAAATTTCTAAGAATCAAATATAGCCTAAAATTCAAAAGTAAAAAAATAAAAGGACAGCCTATGAACTCAAAGGTATTATCTTAATAGTCTTTTATTCCAATATCTTACACCGCCTATACTCTACTTGTTTTGCACTCATAATAGATGTAAACTTCTAGAATCAACTCAATGCTTTAACTCATGTTCCTCCTATCAACCCTATTTAGATTGGGATTACTTTTCTCTTTATTTACTTTGTTTTTCCTCCACAAAATTATGTACCTTGTCCATTTGCATTCTTGGATATCTTGTCTGTGGTTGAATGAAATAATGTTATCCTATATACATTAAATATAGTGTCCCTTTCGAGCTTGACTTCTATGAGTCGATAGAATAATTTGTAAGCTAGAAGTTTTAGACGTTGTAAAGTCTCTTTCAAATGAAACATCTTGAATAGACATGAAGTTTTTAGAGTTTTTATTTTCTTCCAATTAGATATAAACAAATTATATATATATATATATATAGTATATAGGTATATATATATATATATATATATATATATATATATATATATATATATATATATATATATATATATATATATATATAATTTTCATATATGTTGATTAGATGTGCCCAAAGAACACGAGAGCTCCATGCTAAAGGATTCATAATAATTTGTCTTTGATTTAAAATGAAAAATAAAATAAAATCTTCAACTCCATTAAAAAAGGTAGTTATAATTATATTCACTATTAATTCCACTAAACCATTTATCATAATATTGTAATGACATAATATCTTCTTTTGAATAATGCCATAACCTATTATTTGAACTCCTGCTAGGTCATAAATAAATAAAGTAATACTAATTTTTCAAATTAATAAGAAATGTAAATCAACATTTATAGCTTGATGATAGGGAAGAGAATTTGAGCCAAGCTACTCCTGGCCAGGCCGAATGTGCCTCGGCTCGGCCGCCGTGAGCTAAACGAGCCAAGCTTGAGCCTTAATTTAGGCTTGATAAATCTCGGGCTTGGCCCGGCCCGGCCTGAAAGCTTCTAGCCGCCGCCGACCCATCCGTCGCTGGAACGAGGCTTCCGCCTACGGTCTCCGACCGACAGGATCTATTCTTCACCAGTGCGATCCCGACTCAGGCGCGCCGGAGTGAAATGCCCAGGTCATGTGTCCCGGATATCGATGTAATGGATCCTCAAGATCTAGATCCAATCGACATGGATGGAAACGCGCTAATCCCTCACGCTCGCTAAGATCGCTAACGACGGCACGTCAGCTCGAGTGAATCCCACGCACTGCCTACGTGGATCGCACTAGATCTCCGTATCCGCTTTAATAATGGAATTTCCACTCCACGATAGTGCGAAGGTGTCGCGACGGGGTATGTTCCAGTGTGGATAGCTACGGAAGGCGTGCCTGCGAAAGTAGACGCTGTGGAAGGACATGGATGTCGGGTATGACCCACTCCGGGTACGACGGCCGATCTTGGTGTACAAGAATCTGATTACAAATATGAGGGTATTGGGGCTCCCCTGTAAACCATATGCCAGCTACCATGAACTAGATACAAGCCTGATCTTGAGTAGCATTGAGGGCAAATGCACCGACCTAATCGATACGCATCAATTCAAACGACGAATCCAGGATCCACCAAATCTGGGGTATCGGGGCCCTTGATACTCCGGTGACGACTTAACCCAACGCATCCAGCGGTGACGTGAAAGAGATCGCGCGATCGCGCCGTTTCAGAGGAAACATGAGTCGGGTATTCGGGATCGCCAGAATGCACGGTGTAACGAGTGCCACCGCCACCGGTATGAAAATTTCGTTGACCGTTCGACATGGTGGGCGATTCTCGGATCTCCGGCATCCGGGCGCAGAAGCTATGGATCTTGAAATTAATCATGCGCGAATGGTAGTCAGAGGGTGGTGGCCAACTAACCACGCAAGCAAACAAAGATATCACAAATAGCTGTTGTTACTAATGAAGCTCGCTTCATAGATTTTATTGATATATTATTTTTATTTATAATCGATTAAAACCAATTATGTTTCTTATTCAATGATTTCAGGTATCTTATTTCTTCACTCCGCAATTTCTACTTGTTTTAATTCCATTTCATAATTTTTCGCTTGCAAGTCATTTACAAAGTGGAATTTTATAAATCCAGAAAAGTGAGAAACAAATGTCAAGGAGGTGGCTTTAATTGTATTTTTAAGATCAATTGCTAAATCAACTAAGGTAAAACAAATCCCATCGAAAAATTAGTTTCTAATTGACGATTTGTTATCGATTTATTTACAAAGTTAAAAAAGATACTGACCGGAAATTATGATTGATTACAATACAAACTTGTATACTGATTGGGCTTCAGTCAGAGGTTGCTCGAGCCTGGCTCATATGGAAAACGAAGCCTAATGAGCCTGCTGCTTTTTTTTTAAATCAAGCTAAGCTTGAGCCTGATTTTAAGCTCGCTTAAAAGCTTGGCTCGGCTCGAGCTCGTCATAAATTAACAAGCCTAAATAGTCCGTTCAAGCCCTGGGCCGCTCGCTCGGCTCATTACCACCAAGTCGATGATAATGGTCTGTGACTTTGATTTTTATGAGTCAAGAAAGTGACAACACTTATAAATATGACTAGTCTAATAGTTTGTAACTCGGTCAAGGATGCTTTCATAAAACATTGATTACATTATAAAAAAAAATTATCCTCCAAAATTATCTACATGTCTTTTAAATAATTAGTTAAAATCTAAAATTTATATTTGTTAGCTTAAAAAATAAAGATCAACTACTAATTACATTAATAATAAACCTAAATTCTTAACCATTAAACTCCATTATTAGATCATAAAAGTCCATGAAATATTATATTGCATGTTTTAATTATTCCAAAATGCCTAATTAATGTATTTTGTTAATTTACAAGCTTAGAATTTAAAAAAGTTAATAATTTAATATGGTATCAAAAGTATTTTTGGAGGGAAGCCATGCATTTTTTTTTTTTGTATTCGTATTGATATGTAGTTAATTAAATTAGATGAGAATGAGACTTAAAGCCTATCAATATTAGGTACAAGTGGGAACATTTTCGTGGGAAAAGGGAAAATGAAATAAGATGTAGTTTTGATCTTTGACGGCTCTATAAAGTCATGGACACATTGAGTTTTCAATATGGAAAATTAATATATTAAAATTTTGAAAAAAAAAAACATGTATGATAAGGAGTAAATAATAATATTTTTGAATATATAAATTAAAAGAAAACTAAAAGAAAAAAGAAAAAAAGACAAACCACTAGCTAGTTTTCTAGCCAATGTTTTTCCACAAAAGAGAATCTAAAAATACTCTTTATTTCTTGGTTTAAATTAAAAAAGGAAAGATTTTTTTCACAACTACTTTTTGTTTGTGTTTAATGTTTAATTTTTTAAAAGTATTAAAAAAAATCAAGAAAGAAGTGAAGAGAGTAGAGATTGATAGAAATAAAAAAATGGATTTCAATGTAATAAATTATTTTCATATAGTTTTCTGTGTAAATTTCAAATATTCAATTATTTAATCCTAGCTAATTTATTAAATATAATATTTTATGTAATATTATAATTTTTCTTAGAATATAATCTAATTTATTTTTGTTACATTAGGCATCTATATATATGTAACTAAATTCAGTTCTCATCAAAGCTCATGTATATAAAAAATTAATTAATTTTAAAATACATAAATCTTTAATAATTTTAATTATATTTTCTTTGAATATTTTTCATAAGAATTGAACATAAAAAATAAAATTAAAAAATTATTTTTGTGACGCCCAAACCTGGGGTCCTGACTTCACCCACAACCCGTTAGAATACAAGGTGCTCGGCACTGACGCCACTTTAAAATCGTAGAGTCTCCTTCAGACGGAGCTCACCCCAAATACAAACTCATTTAACCTCGTCCAAACATCAATATCACGACCACAATGTGGTCTCAAATACAACTATACTGGAGCAAACCACCTCTAGCTCCCCTCAGTAATCATGCTCACAACATATATCCCATCCAATATAATCCATCGATGCAAACGCCACTCGTCCCATAAACAATAACACTCATAAAACATACCAACTATATATCATAGTTACAAGAGTTAATGATCTACTTATACAACACATATATTAAAATCTCTAAAAAATTCTAATATATGTAAAACCACCAAAGCCACATTCCGGGCTTTCTAAACCTCAAATTCTAAGACTGAGCCGTCCCTCAAGACGCTCCCGGTACCGTAGTGCTGGGGGTCCCACGACCCGGTGAGCTAAATGGTCAAGAGGAGAATCGCCCCCAAGGGCCATCACTTCACCACCTAAGTGCAATGCAATGTCTAGTTCAAACACACATTCAAGTAAATGCATGATCCTACTAACGCCTACATGACTAACTCCGGGGATCCCGAGTCCTCATCGACCCTCCCACACTCGCCTAAGCCTCGTATGAGAATTATTAGTTACAAACAAAGTTATTTGTTTATAGTTGTGGTCTACCCTCCGATCCAAGTAGTGGACTGTCTCCGATATTATATTTAGTGGACTATCCTCCGAGATATATCAATTGGGCCGTCTCCGACGATTGATATTTTTATATTCGACTAATCCGATATATATCAATCAAGGCCTCCGACGATTGATATTTTAAGTATGGACTACCCTCCGATCATTTAATATTTTTAGACAACCCTCATAACCCTTTCTCTAGACTCGTCTCATGCACTAACTCCTATAGTCCTGTGATTGCCCAAAGACATATAACGACGTATGCCGCCTAATACAGTTTCAATTCACATGTAAATATATAAACATGCATATATTTACAAGAATTCAATTCACACAATCATGTCATGCAAATTCTCATTTCATACATAAAAATTATCTCACTTGGGCTAATGATCAAACACTAGTAATTTAATTTAAATCACTCGACTAAACACATATTTTTCACAAAAATATATTTTCGTGTCACTATTCCTAGGAACAGTAAAACCCTAGGGTTTACGGTTCCAACACTCAACACCATCTGGCTCACTTTGTGAACCCGCATTTCACTCGGCTATTCCACCCCTTTTCCAAATCAAGGCATACATTAACACACATGATTTCAGCCAATAAGCAACCCAAATAGCCCGTGGACAGTCACTGACCACCCACATGGGTTTCAAAAATTTAACAACTCGGTTCCAAGATTCGAATCGACTGAACTACTCACGCCTCACCAACTCAAACATTCACAAAGCCGCTTAAAAGAGTGAATAAACCAAGTAAGTGAGAAACCTCACTCGCCGGTGAGCCATAAACTCCCTAAATCCGGCATCTACGCGGCCTCTCTCCGCGAGAGCGCTTCTCTCCTTCGTCTCAAGACCGCCGACGGTTTGATCACTCCGTATTTTTTAGAGAGAAGCTTTCCCAAAGAAAATCTCTCAAAAATGGCTACTGTAAGAAAATCTGCATCTCACGTTGGCTTTGGTTTACGTAAGGAGAAAGATGCACTATACACTATTTCCTACTACCTTAGGACTTAAAATCAAAACTAAACGACCATTATGTCCTTTCATAAGAATCGATATCTCGCACCACCGCCATCCATTTTCCTACTTCTACTCATACCACTTATGGCATCTGAGTATGTTATATACGACTTTTCACGATCAAAATCGTTTACAAGACCGAAATGCGACGCCTCAGAACGTGCCAACTCCGACTATCTCGGAATTTTACGAAATTTTACGTGCTAGCTAGATTTCGCGAGACGATTCCAACGGTGCAATCCGTTTCGTCATCCGAGATCTAGAGAATAAATTTCGGATTTTTAACCGAAATTAACAATTTGTAATTCGAAATTACGATTTTGCCATTTTTCCAGAAATTGGAATTTCTCGAGTCTTACATTCTCCCCTCCTTAAAAGGAATTTCGTCCCGAAATCCAGGACAATTACAATTACGCACACGCGTATGCAACGTGCACTCTACCATGCATGTAAACAGTCATTTAAATTTTAAACGACTAAATTACGTACCTTCATCCCCAAACAAGAAGCGGATGTGCGCCCAAGATCGCGGTCCTTCGCGCCTCACGTGGACCTCCACCCATAGGTGCCTCCATAGTACCAACATTAGCCTCACGGTTTTAAGGCCGCAAACCTCGATCACGTGCCATCGACAATGCACACCGGGTCCTCCTCGAAGGTCCCATCCGTCAACCTCAATCCGCCCCCAATCCACCACATGAGTCGGATCCTGAGTATATCGAGCAATGAGACGCGGAAACACCGGACACTGGCCATGACGGGCGATAACGCCAACCGGTACGCTACGGTGCCTATCCTCTCGAGTATATCGAAAGGTCCAATGAATCTCGGCGATAACTTCCCACGCCGAACCCCGACCACTCTCTTAGAATCACCTTCAAGGAACGCGGATCACCAACCTCTAACTCTATGGTCGACAAGTACATCCGCATAGCCTCACGCCGCCCCGAGCCATGAGAAGACGCTGTCATATCAAGCTCACCTTCCTCTCGAGGTGTCTCTAATCGATCGTGACCCGATGGAACTCTCTCCCACCTCTGGCCCAACATAATCTGACTCTATACGATTACCTCATCTGATTGCCATCAGTATACTCGCGATACTTGTTGTTGTAAGCGAATTCCACTAAGAACCGTCTCCCTCTACCCTTATGACCAGGACACATGCTCGCGGCGTGTCCCTGCAACACATCTATAATCCACCTGACGTATAACTACCGACCACTTGGTGTGTAGCGACCTTCGAGTCGCGTCCTTTGACAATCAATGGGTATCGGCTTAGTCCATGTCATGAATGACATCCATATCACAGAGGCCCGCTAACGTCTGACAGCACCCTGATGTAATCTCGGTGTCGAATCTCGAGTCACTCTTGACTCTTACCGCTCAGCTACAACTACATGTGATACTTGGTCGCGTTTTCATTTTGAGCTGACATAATTCTTCGACACATGACTATTACGTTCTACTCATGAAATTAGGGATATCTCCCGGGTCTCTTACACCCAACTCCGGGATTCTCACTGAGGGGAGTTCTGAGCCGCTTTTTAGCTGCCCACACACTCCCAATTACTCGTCATTTCTGAATCATTTAAGAGTCTTCATTGGACGTAGTCTCAGACAAACTCGACCCTCGCTCACGAGTGGTGAATGGCTATCTAGTGCACCACACGGGCTCAGCGCGATGTTAGGTACGAGCCTTGATTATGCCATCTTTGTGACACCGGCTCCGGGTCAGCCATGAGACGAATCTCGGATATCTCTCACTCATAATCCCGGAGCCTATCAGGTCGACTCTGCCTTTACACCACAGGGAAGAACATATATACTTGGCTTCTCTAGAAACCTTAACCTCTAAGCCCCGAATCGATGCGGAGTGTCGAGTATGACAACCGTTGGAGTCTCAGTGCGCGACCCAGATGGGTCATCGTCCATGTCGAGCGATGGTCAGCAACTTGATAAGTCTGCCACCTGAGTTCATAGCCATTTGTGACTCACGATCGTCACGACTTGACCCACACTGCGGCCCCTCGCTGTACGTATTCTTTGGAAGTGCTTGCATAACACCAGGCGAAATTGGCTCCTCACAACCCTCATTTAGGGTGTGGAGGAATGAATTCTTGTATGCTCTTACATTCTCTGACTAAGCTGGGACTATCTTTGTCCCAGATCTTGGGATCCTTTGTCTCGAGGGTAATCCGAGTCTCCGTACGTCTTTGTCGTGAAATAACATATCACTGTCTGCGACTAAGCAGCCCGATCCAGCCACAGTGCGAAACTCATGTGAAGCAGAAGTCTTTTGCCTCTTCCCCGAACTAGAAGAAAAATGATCCTCCTGTTGCTACGGCTTGCAGGTATCGGTGTTTCTGTTATCCTCGATCTCTCTGCATGGTGAGTCGCCTGACCATGGAGTCCGTATCCCGTGGCGAAATCCACACAATCACGCCCCGAATGGACAACTTGACCCATTCTTGAATCTCTGTAATACCCAGCGATCGAGAGCCGTATCTCGTAGATTGTATTCGGTCTCTGACTCATCGGCTGCCTCGACGCTTCTCTGGGTGGCCAAACGCTTGAGATGCGGCATCCGTGTCAAAAAATCTACGCTCGATGGTACAAAACCCTCACTTCTTGAACTGCGTCTGACTGATGGTCCTCTCGACAAGCTGTAACCTGATCCTTAAATGATACTCATGCTCCTTTCACGGCCCGGGAGTAGGTCGAAATGTCATTCCGCGAGACTCGACAAGCGTCCCCAGATAGGGTTGGAATATCCTATGCATGAGATCCGTGAATGCGGTAGGCGCGTTCGTCGATCGAGGAATCACACGTAAACTCGTAGTGCTTACATGTAGCGTCTGGCGCTGCCTTAGGGACATCGGGTATCCCCAACCCTCAGCGGTAACCCGGTCACGAAGGTGCCTTGGAGTAGGCTGGCGCTCCTCTCAGCCCGATCAAATAAATCATGTCCCCTCGGTAATGGAGTGCAGGTCCCGGATCATGTATACTGTTCAACTACACCGTAGTCGATACCTGCGGTCGAAGGGTCTTGCCACTTAACTTCCTCGTAATAGAGCGGGCGCCCAGTTGGTAAAGTGCTCGATTCACAATAATTTACTGTCGATGGCTCCTGTAAATTTGGACTCTGGTTCTAAATTCAGCTAGGTCTTGAATCCTATGCGGATTCACTTAGAGATGGAGTAAAAATCTTAGGGTATGACTTCGATCTGCAGAGTTTACCCTCACAGTGGAGGTAGTCGGGTAGCTCATCTTTGGAAAAACATCCACCATGCTACTTTGCTTGCAGGAGTAGATCTAGTGGTCTCTCATAGATCCTCTGAGAGTAAAGGGCTCCACGAGCCCGACCGTGCTTGTCCACATTACTTGGACTCATTATACTTTATGGGGCAAAATATCATGCTTGTCCCCGTGGAATGCTCTGTAGTGCAGATCACAGCGTATGGCGATGCCTCTGCTCCTGATCGATGCGACTGCGTAAGGTGTCATTGATCCATCCCCCGAGGGATGACATGAGCTCGACATATCCATGATCCTTGGAGTGCAATGTGGTGGGAGTCCCCGAGATCTCGACTCCTTGACCTCGACATATCATCCACTATTCTCGCCCCAATCCACTGAGGGAGAACTTCCGAATCTGATAGCTCTCCCCAAGGTCTACAGGAGTCCTTGCCCATTCCGTAACCCAGGCCTCATTCTCTAGGCGGAATGCGGCTAACTGTTCTGGTCGTATCGGAATTGATCTCCACGTAGCCTCCGATATGTTCTCCGATCTTGCATAAACAGTAGTGCGCAACCATGGGTCTCTCCCATGAATTTCGGGAGGATGATGCGCTCTAAACCTCTGGAGGTTACTGGACTACGACTACTTGCTATGCTAGCTGTACGATATGGCCGTATGTACTACGGCCTCGTGTGAGCTTGCTTATCAAATCTCTTGGTGGTGCGACCCCGGAGTACCACTGTGGACGCCCTCTACGTTCTCGTACTCGACTAGCCATCTACATTATTTCCAGTAGCAGCAAAAATCATTTAATTTTCATTTAGGTCCTAACTAGCGATACCTGACGATTACTAATAGACTTAACAACCAGGCCCGTCAGTTCATTTCTAAGTGGCGCTAAATTCCAACCACTTTCGGTTTATTTATTTGATAAAATTGATTTTTCTTGTTCGTTTACCGATATCGAATCCTGGGTCATGGATTCGCAACAATAGCGTTCACCGCTTCACTATACATTCACGCCATGCGTATAGTTTCTACGCAACAGCGCGCGATCGCAATTTCGATGGTAGTTAAATACGTCACGGTATCTACAGGCGCAAAGCACGGCCCTGAGACCTTAATCATACACATAAATCGGTGTATACATTGTCCTTGCATTTACAAATGTCTGAGGCAATTAATTATACATTTAAAACATTTTTATCAACAAAAATTTCATTTTTGAAAATTTCATTTTTTTTTTGAAAATTTTTCCTCATTTTATTAAATTTTATTTTATTTTATTTTTAAAAAAAAATTTTTCGAAATTTCTTATTCCTGCGATTGTAGATCAACGTTCATTCACGGTTTAATGTTCCTGATTCTTGTTCCGCGATTCTTGTTCATGATTTCTTGTTCATAGTTTTCTTGTTGGTCTGATACAAAAAATTGTATTCTGACACATAAATGACTACTTGTTGTCTTCTGATACAATTCCTCGTAAGCCTCGATTACGATACTGCTTCCTCATGTTTGCAATACAATCTAACCCTTCCTCTAAATTCACAATACAATATAGTATTGCGATACAAACAGCCCTCAGGCCTTACCTGTCTGATATAGTGTATTGCAATACAGATCTCGCTCTTCTCAAGAATGTAGCGGCAATCGTGGCGTATTGCGTCTGATTCATTTACTTTAAGCCTTCCTTTGTCTGATCCTGACCTTCTCCTGTTTCTTACTTGTCTGATTTCAACATTACGATACAAATCCTTCTTCTGATATAATTTGGGCGTGGCAAGCAGTTCTACAAATTTTTTTATTTTTTTATTATTTGTTCGGCCACTAGTAAACACAAAAATACATGTATACATTTTTTCCTTTCTTGAACACTCAAATAAATTTATAAAAATTTATTTTACCTCATTTTCTTCAACTTTGTTGTAAAACTTTGAAAAATATTTCTTCTCATCAAATTTTTTTTTCTTTCTTTCCCGATTTTACAACGACAGAAAATTTTCTCCACCTTATATATATATATATATATATATACATCTTTCATTTCCATCAGTACATCAAATAAATTCATAAAATTTATTTTATTACATTTCTTTAGTTTTGTCTTTGTAAAACCAAAATTTTCTTCTAGGTATCCAACGACCCAAATAAATTTAGTAAAATTTATTTTATTTAATTACCGTTTAGTTTTACCTTTGTAAAACCTTAAAAAAATTAAATTTCTTCGCCTCTAAACCAAATAAATTTATAAAAATCTATTTCTTTTATATTCTTCCTCCGAGTTTGCACCTTTATACCACTCGAAGCTATTTTACAACACATCCGTGTGCTAATCATACTTACACCTGAAAATATCGACACATGAAACATGTCATGCACACCAAACACACAATAATTCACCGTCACACAAAACACATCGACACACGTGCCTTGCGTGGTGTCTTTAGTTTTGTCTAGTGATTTTCGGGTAATCCGTACCTAAGCTCGACATCGAACCACTCTATTGGTGATGCTCTTACACGTATGGCTAAGCCCGAGCCCTCGAACCCCAGGTATTCATGTTCTAGCTATACGCATCAAACCGCGAGTGGTGATGGGTATCTGAGCAGGCTCCACACAGATATTCGTGATACTGGCTCACGTGCAATTTGTGAAATTTGGTGTCGATTCCGGCATGATTAATCTTAACCGAACCTTTACACTGATTGCATATCACAGGCCCATGACAGCTACGGTGTCGTATGCCTTAGCTCGATGCCAAATTGTGACGCCCACAGGCAGGTCAGTTGACTACGGAATCTGAGTGGGGGTCGGGTTGCCGACGCCACTTTGAAAATTGAGTAGAGTCTCCTTTGTGCGGGGCTCGCCCCAGGCCACTTGTTTAACTTTGTCCCGAGCATCAATATCATGACCACACGAGGTCTCATTACACGAAACTATGCGAGTAAAATGACCTCATGTGACCCCTAAGTCATGCTAACATATATCCCATATCGATATAATGTCGAAGTAGCATGAGTAAAGCGGCCTTGGCCATCGCAATGCAACTAAAACATACCGACTATATATCCTGATTCTGAGTTAATGATCTACTCTTACTCTGACACATATATTAAAATTCTAAAAAAAATTCTAATACATGTAAAACCACCAAAGCCACATTACGGCTTTCTTCTAAAACTCAGCCTCTAAGATGGCTGAGTCTCCTCGCACATCCTATTACTGTAAAAGGGTCAACGACGGGAGTGGCTAGTCTTCCCGATGGGAGAATAATACTAAGTGGGCCTACTCCACCACCTAAGTGCAATCTGATGTTCCAAATTAAACACACATTCAAGTAAGTATGATCTGCTTGAATGTCTACATGACTAGCTCAGGTCCAGAATTACATCATAGACTCTCTCAGCTATTTCGCCTGGCGCCATTATGAGAATTATTAGTTCTGAGCAAAGTTATTTGTTTATAGTTGTGAATCTGCCCTCCGGAGTCAGTAATTGGATGTCTCCAGATATTATATTTAGTGGACTATCCTCAGGATATATCAATTGGGTCGATCTCGGAAGCGATTGATATTTTTATATTTGGACTACCCTCGGAGTATATATCAATTGGTAGTCTCAGGCGATTGATATTTTAAGTATGGCTACCCTCAGATCATTTAATATTTTAGACAACCCTCGAACCCTTTTCTCTAGACTCAAATGCTTATCTGTACTCACTGTAGTCTAGGATGTTAAAGTACATATGGAATGCATGTATCTTGAGTTAGATCTGATCCCCAATTCCACATGCAGCTCTTATAAACATGCATATATTTACAAGAATTGGTCTTTCTGATCATGTCATGCAGATTCTCATTTCATACATAAAATTAGCTCAGCAAATTTAATATTGATCAAACACGAGTAATTTAATTTAAATCCTCGACCAAACACATATTTTCACAAAAATATATTTTCGGTATCACTATTCCTAGGAGCAGTAAAACCACCCGGGTTCTGATTCGGCAGCTGTATTCCTTCAGTTCGCTGTGAACGCATTTCAAACCATTCCGACCCAACTTTTCCAAATCGAGGCATACATTAACACATGATTTTGCAATAAGCAACCCAAATCAGCGTGGACAGTCCGCGGATTGTCCACATGGGTTTCAAAAATCTAACGGCTTCGGTTCCAGATTTGGAGCCGTCAGCTGACCTCACGGCCTCGGTCAGCTCGAACATTCACAAAGTGCTTAAAAAGTGAATAAAACCAAGTGGGAGAAACCCCTCGGGAGTTTGAGGAAACTCCTAAATCCGGTACCTACACGAGCCTCTCGTAGAGCGGGTTCTCATGCTTGTCGAAGGCGTAGGCTGGTCGGATCTTAGTATTTTTAAGAGAAGTTTCTCTGCAAGGAAAATCTCTCGAAAATAGCTCTTGTAAGAAAAATGCATGCGTTTTGGATTTGGTTATGAAGGGAAGAAGATCACCATTTATCGCTATTTTGTATCTTGTGACTTAAAATCAATCGAAATGACCATTATGTCATAACACGGAATTGATATTCGGCGCTATCTCGACCATCCCGAGTTTTCCTCGTTTATCTACTCGTACACTTATGGCATCTGAGTATGTGTATATGTGACGTCGCGTCGGAAATCGTTTTACGAAATACGATCTTATAGTAAACGTGCCAACTCAGACTATCTCGAATTTTCACGAGAATTTTACATGCTAGCTAGATTTCGCGAGACGATTCGACGATCTGATCAGTTTAAATGTCAGGATACAGAGATAAATTTGGATTTTTAGCATTAACAATTTGTATCTGAGAATTACGATTTTCTTAGTTTTGAAATTAGATTTCTCAGTCTTAATTTGTTGAAATTTTTTTTTCTTACTTTTATGTGCACAAAATGTCAAATCCTTGTTAGCGTGTTTAATCTAAAGAAAAAGCAAGAAATGATAAAATAAAAAAATTATTCGAAACTATAAATATTTTCAAACCTTTAGTTTTTAATATAAAATTGAAACAAAATTATAAAAAAAAAGGGTAAGCTCATTTCTCGTCCAAGAAATTATAAAAAAATAATGAATAAATTCATAAACAAGAAAAAAAAAGGAACACGGATATAAAATACCCACATATAATATATATATATATATATATATATATATATATATATATATATATATATATATATATATATATATATATATATATATATATCTGAGATCTCATAAATCCCTTTCAAGTCAAGCACCAAAATATTTTGATTGAATTAAATCACAAAAATTTTAACACATCATTCGACAAATAAAGGATTATCCAGGATATATCCTAGCCCCTTCAAACTTATCTTCTTTTACAGTGCAGTAAGGCGGTTACCACTTAACAATATTCCGTGATAAACTTCGTTAGTGCTTTTCTTGTTGTAGGGCAGAAGTCGATTTTGGAAAAAGGGTAAAAATCGTAATTCGGTCAAAAATCAAGGAAATTTATTCTCTATATCTCGGATGTGGCTTGAGTTTCATGGGTTGGAATCGTCTGTGAAATCTAGCTAACACGTCGAATTTCGTTGGTCGAGAACGATCCCGAGATTAACACATTTTTCGAGTCTCGCGTTTGAATCTTGATAAAACAATTTTTCGATGCGGCCCAGAAAGTCATATATAACACGTACTCATGTGCTATAAGTGGCATGAGTAGAGAAATGATGAAAATGGATGGCCGAGATAGTGCCGAATGTCAAAACTGGGAAAAGAAGGACATAATTGGTATTAATGGAATTGTTTTAAGTTAGAAAAAGCCAAAATAGCGAATAGTGCTTGTCTTCTCCCGATTAAAACAAGGCAACGTGGAGTGGAGGGAAGAGGATGCGTGAGTTACAGTATGTGTTTTTAGAGAGAACATCTTGCCTATACAAAATATCGACGTCAAATGTCGAGTGCCATTGACAAAGAAGGAAAGGCTGGCTACGCGGAGGCTGCAGCGGCTCGGTTGCAAGGAGTATCTTCAAACTCCGAGAAGTAGGGGTTTCTCCCTACTTGGGTTTTACACTTTATTTAAGTGTTTTACAATGTTTTGGTTGGTTTGAGGCCTTTAACGGCCGTTTGATCGGTCCCAAAACTTGGGACCGAATTATTGGAAATTATTGAGACATTTTCGGTCAGTCCGTGACTGTTGGGGACTGATTTGGGTAATTGTATGATAATATATGGAATAAATCATGTATTGGTTTGTATGAGGCGAGGAAGTAGGCGTGAGTCGGATTCATTAAGTGAGCCAGATTGATTATTGATTTCTTAGGGAATGGTAAGCGAGGTTTCGCTATTCTTGAGAATAGTGTTCTACAAATAATTTTGTGAAATAATGTGTGTTTGGGTGAGTGAATTGAATAGGTTAGCTGCGTGTTTGATAAAATTAGCGCGTGTTAATTTTGATTTAATTGATGGTGAAATTACATGACATGCTTGTGTGATTTAAATTATGTGAATATATCGTGATTATATATTTGCGTGTGTTATAGAATTGAAATGGAATTAATGTCATGCGATACATATGCCTTGGGGCACCACTAGGACCATAGGGTAGTGCGTGGGGTAGTGCGGAAGAGAATGGTTCGGAGGGTTGTCTAAAAATAATGAGATATGTCGAGGTAGTCGAATAAAATATCAATCGTCGAAGTCGGGCGATTGGTAGCCACATCGGAGGGTAGTCATTACATAATATCAATCATCGGAGATGACCCAATTGATATATCTCGGAGGGTAGTCCACTAAATATAACATCGGAGACAGTCCGCTACTTATATCGGAGGGTGATCCCATGATGTCTTTCGCTCTGCGCCCAAATAATGTTTCTCATACGAGGAAGCAGGCGAGTGTGAGGGTCGGTGAGGACTTGGGGTATGAGTGTACAGGTAGACATTCAAGTAGGATCATGCGTGTAATGTGTGTTCTGGAGCATTATGCTCAGTGGAAATAACCAGGTGATTGTTAATAGACAGAACACACATACAAATTTGCGCGTTATTACGAGGACTATTGTCTAGTCCACAGCGCGGTGCGAAACTTGTAAAAGACGAAATACATATCTGAGTGCTGGCGTTATTACGAGGTATTATCTAATCCCACGGCGGCGCGCCAAAAAACTTGTGGAATTATACTTCAAGCCCGAAAATCTCTAAGGTAAATCATTTTCAAATTTTAGTTGCAGTGCGATGTGCTTGAGTGCAGTGCGACCAAGTAATAAAATGGATTTAAGTCGGACTCTTAGTCCCCGCAGTCTCGAATTTTAATCAACTACCGAGCTATAAAGTTTCATACTATTTGGACCATAAAATGATATGAATATACAGCTTAAGAAGCTGGGAAATATACTAATTCAATGAAAAATGAACATTCAACTAAATTGTAATATAAAGAAATAAGAATAATGAATTTCTAAGAAAAGAAATGAATACTGGATAGTTATCCTTCAGAAAACACATCAAGAGAAACAGTTATAGTGAACGATCAATTCCTGTAGTTCATAATGATAAACTTTCTTGATTATCTCAAGTTTCAGAATCTGTCGAGGCATTTTATAGTGCGGTTGGATCTCTCCACCTCCACATTTCATTATCTAATTCTTCTGATTCTCTCGGGTGAGAGCAGAGATAACTACTTTTAAAAAGGACTTAACAACACAGGTATTTTTCTTTTGCAATACTTCATACCCATTTATAGATTTGTAAACCTTAAGCTCCCAGTTATCGGTCAAGCAGGATATCTGGCTTCAGATTACTCTTCCTCGAAAATTAGAATAGATCACTACCCTTTCCTTGATTAGATCTCGGCTAACACGGGATTGGCCTCGCTATCGAATTGAGGTGAACTCTTTGCTTGTTAAATAGATAACCTGCTCAACTCTCGTTCTTGATTTCAAGTGAGAAGAGGATTTATTCCATGAACTTACAAAGCTCAAAAGATCTCTAATAGCGTGTTAGTATACCTTCAAAGAAATGCACATTACTCTCATGAATGTTCCTCTCCCCGTGTCACTGTGAGGACCTCCTTGAAATCGTGAGCAATGACGCAAATCTAAACGGTATAAGAAACTGATATCTCGTATCCCAAAACAATAAACCCATAACCCAAGTAAATTCATAAACCGAATTAACAAGTCGTTGAAACGACTACAGAAGATAAATTCGACTATAACGCTCACTTAATGGAAGTCGGGTTCCTAAATTAATTAATTACACGACACAAAGATTCGACTGCGCTAAGAATAACCGCAAATTGAAACTAAACAATCGACCTGCACTCATTCAACTCAAGCATTCCAGTAGTAATTGAAAAGAAAATTGAATTCTCGTGATTCACTACCAAACGATAACATCTGGGATCCAAATATAACAAAAAGCAAACCACGAGAAAATAATCCGCTTCCAAAACGACTAAATAAAAAAATAAGAAAAAGAAAAGAAAAGAAAAGAAAGAAAATAAAACAAATTGAAGCCTAGGCTACCCGTGATTCCTCCTTCTCGTCACCGCAACCTCTTTTACTATTCCGGTAGTCACAGGTATGATATGGTTTTCTGGCCAGCCCTAATCCCATGTAACCCCGTGGATTTCAAAGTAGCCAGCCCGTTATCGCTCAAGTCACGACCCTCAACTTCCTTTGTCGCGACAAAGATCCATGTCACGACACGACTGCCGTCGCGACATCAACCTAAAGTTTATGCAGCTGTGAACTGGTCGTTCTTGATATCACGACATCGAGCTATGCCTTCACATGTTTAGCGTCGACGCTTTTGCGATGTCGCTGACATCATGGTCTTGTCGCCGACATCCACTAATTCAGCCTTCAATAGTTGCCTCCCGATGTCGCCGGCTATCGCGATGTTGTCGCGGACATCACCTCAAGTCTTCTCGCGTTCTTCCACCGTTGTCGCGATGTCGACATCGCTTCTCTCGCGACATCACTTTATGCTTCAGATCGATCGCTTAGCTTTTGATGTCGCGACCTCGCTTCGCCGCGACATCATTCCTTTAATTGGCCTCACCGCCTACTATGATCCTCGCGGCGACCGCATCAAATTCTTCAATTTTCCTCGATGTCACGACTAGAATCGACTGCGGCAGACCTAATAACCGCATCAATGACGCAGCGCTTGCTTTCATTTCCGCTTCCGCCAATTGACTGCACTCCTTTATTCCACTATTGTCGTGATTTTTCTACCGCTTTTTCTTCTTTCTTCCATTCCCACCGCTTAATAACAAATGGGTGAGTTTCTTCATATTTCGCAAGTAATTGTCCTTTTATATGAAAATTGCGTAAAATGGACTAAAAATAGATGACTTTTAAGTTCATCGCTGATTCCACCATCGAGCATTAGCTCTACCCCCGCGAGGGAACATATTTTCGTACTGTGGAGCGCATCAGAGACTCCGCCATCGAGACCATTTTTAAAGAAAGTCGGGTGCGGCTTTGCATCGTTTTGTATACATGTGTTAGAATTATAGAATTTTAATATATGTTGTGTAAGAGTAAATAATTAATTCTTGTAACTATGATACATAGTTGATATGTTTATGAGTATGGTTTTATGGGCCAAGTGGCCGTTTTACTCATGTTACGGATTATATTGGATAGATGGAATATAGGCTGTGAGTATAAATGCAGGGGCCCAAGAGGTCATTTTTACTCAGATAGTCAGATATGAGACCCCGTGGTCACGATGCTGGGATCGGGACAAAGAGAGCACAGTGATGGCCTGGGGTAGAGCTCCCGTACAAAGGAGACTCCCGCCACCCTGCGGAGAAATATCTGGCCCACCCGACATTCACGAGTGTTTCCGCTGCCGACGGGATGGGTCACTGACCCCCTGGACGGGGTGTCACACAGTATCGTGAGCCTGTGCATACGACTACCTAAAGCCAGGATTCGGGCTTAGCCATACTGAAGTGTAGCGAACATCACCACTAAGTCGCGGCTCGATGTGAGTTGCGGCATGAGATTACCCAGAAATCACAGACAAAACTAGGACACCGCATGCATGTTCGTGTGTGTTTCGTGTGATTTGATGAATTGTTGTGCGAAAAATATGCATAACATGAATTATGTGTTGTGATTGTTGCTTAGTGATTAGCACACATAGAAAAAACATGATGTGTTGGTGTGGGACTTTAGGAGTTTTTACAATGTGTAAAACTCAAAACAAAGAGGAGTAAATAAATAATTAATAAATTTATTTGGTTTAATGGATGACAAATAAATTTTAATAAATTTTAAGCTTCAACACTAGGGTCTAGTAACGGGATCATGAGGTTTTGAGGAAATCTGACAAAATGTCAAAAAAAAAAAAAAAAACACTAAAGGAAAATGAAAAATGAGATGTAGAAAATAATTTTCAAGGTTTTACAAGTTGTAAAATTGAAGAAAATCGAATAAAATAAATTTTTATAAATTTATTTGAGATTCTAGAAAATGAAAAATAGGTATATATATATATATATATATATTTTTTTTCTTTTTTTGTATATTCCAAGATGAAGAAATGAAAAAAATGTATACTTATGTTTTTTTTGCATTTTTCCAATAGCATGTG
Organism: Tetrastigma voinierianum; assembly: GCA_016808115.1. NCBI lineage: Eukaryota > Viridiplantae > Streptophyta > Magnoliopsida > Vitales > Vitaceae > Tetrastigma > Tetrastigma voinierianum. Next base: position 99,756 of record JAEQBH010005294.1, on the reverse strand, counting down.
TGAGAAAAATATGAATATATGTATTGTTTGGGGTATTTTTCCAAGACTGGAAATAAAGTGGAAAAAATAAATAAATAAAATTTTTTGAAAAATCAAATAAAATAGGACAAAATTTTGGGGAAAATGAAATTTTCAAAATAAAATTTTTTGTTGATAAAATTGATTGATATATTGATAAATGGTCTTACTGCTTATGAATGCAGAACTTGATATATACACTCCATTCTCGTATGAATAAGGTCTCTGAGTCGTGTTTATGCCTTGTGAGATACCTGCTGAAGTTAACTTTGCCATTTGAACCGTGAGATGGCTAGTCGAGGACGAGGACGTAGAGGGCGTCCACGGGGTAACTGTTAGGCACCACCAAGATTGACGCTGAAGCCTTGTAGAGCCGTAGGTATTTGCGGGTGGGCGTTTATAAGACAGCCGGTATAAAGAAAATAAGAGGTCCTAGGTAACCTCCAAGAGTGCTAGGTAATCATCCTCGATATTCACATGGGGAGTGAGATCCATGGTGGCGCACTGGCTGGTTTATGCAGCAGAGAAAGTGTTAGAGGCTACGGAGATTACCTCCGACGACAGATCGCATCAACCGTTGCTCCAGCCCAGCGCGAGGCCTAAGTATGCAGAAATAAGACCCTAGAGACCTGTAGAGGCCGCATGACACGGGCGAGTTTCCAGATCGCTCATGGCAGGTACTTTCGATATCATGAGATTACGCGAAGGCCGGCTCCTGTGAGTCGGCAAAGGGTGATGTCCGTGATGGATTACGTGTTCAGTTCACGAGTTACCGGGATTACCGATGATTACGTACTACGCATACGGCCATGTTAGGATATTCGAGAATAACTGGCTATCCATTCCCGCCGATTGTATGACTCGCCATAGATATGGATTCCATGGTCAGATAGCCCCGACCATGGTAGAGAGAGATGTAGGTTGCTCCGAGCACTCCTGATGCGAAAGTGTTAGTGGCAAGAGGAAGGACGCCGGTCTTCTTCCGCCAGAAAGAAAGAGACACGAGGTCCCAGAGTCGCTACCATCCGGGCCAGGGACAGATGAGTTGCTCGTGGATAGTATGGTGCCACCATCAGCCGCAGCCTCTGCACACATGAGACTCGGATCGCCCCAGAGACGTGGATCCTGTGGCTTTGGGACGCACGCCCCAGCCAAGAAGAGACGAGCGCGCACGCTCCTCCACAAAGACCCGGCATACTGCAGGGCTACCCGCCTGTGGAGCTACACTCCGCACCCCACATTTCACAGCAAAGCCAGAGGCAGAGCACTGGGCCGAGGTGTGAGGACGAGGCCACAACGCAGGGGACATCAGTGGGTCCAGGCGCACCATATCACACCACAGCCGAGTCACGACACCACCATACAGTGGTATGCTTTTGCTATCTCGCCTACGGGCAAGAGTGTTATTTGATTCTCGTGCGTCACATTCATTCATCACGTGATCACGATCGAAAGTTAGCTTAGAGGTCGAGACCTGTAGAGCCTGTATGTGAGTTCCTCCTCAGTGGATTAGGCAGAATAGATGATATGTCTAGGACGCGAGTTAGAGATCTCTTGTGGACTCTACTCATAGTGGACCCGAGGATCATGGACATGTCGAGTTCGATGTCATCCCTGGGATGATCGGTCGAACTTACTGTATTGCATCGATCGTGTGAGCCGTAGAGGGCGCCACCGCCTATACTGACTCCGCACTGCAGGTATTTCAGACAAGTACGACATTTTCGCTTCCGCACAAAGGTACGAGTCCGGTGTCATGGACAACTAGCTGGTCGGGCTAGCTGAGCCCACCACGTAGATCTATGAGAAAACCAGACTCTGTGATCTACCTCTAGGCAGCCAATATGGATGTTCTTTTCCAAATGAGCTACTCCACTTCCACGAGGGTAGTAGACTCTTGCATCGAAGTCACACTGCATTTCACCCATCTCTATGACTCCGCATAAGATGGCACCAACTGAGTCATAGAACTCGTAGTCCAAACATGAGCTACTGACAAGGGGTTCATTGCATCGAGCACTTTCACTCACAAGTCTGGCGAGTGTTCTAAGAAGAAAGACAAGACCCTTCGACCGCGCACGACTATAGTAGCTGGAATGTGGTTACGATCAAGAATCTAAGACTCATTATCGAGGATCGGGATGATTTATTTCCGACACTGGGAGAGAGCGCCAGTTCATTCCAAGATAGACCTTCTCGTGACCGGTTACCATCACCGAGGGTTAGGGACAGATATCCCAAGACGCTAGACGCTACATGCACTCCTGAGTTTACTGGGTGATGCCCTTTTGATCGACGACGCACCAAAGAAGATTCATGATCTCATGATGTGGTATTCCAACCCTATCTAGATCACTTGTCGTAGTCTTCGTGGATGACATTTTGATCTATTCCAATGAGCGGAGTATCACTGAGGATCGCTTGGCGCTTGCTTCGAGAGACCATCGCACGCCAAGTTCGCAGCGCAAGTTTTGGCATCGAGGTGAGATTTCTTGTGACACGCATTTCAAGATCGAGGTCGGGCCGACCCAGAAGGTCGAGGAAGTGATGAGTCAGAGAGGCCGAAGTCGCCGATACGTAGCTGGGATCGCTCCTAGACATACAGGAGATCTACGAGGATTTCTCCAGATTACAAAGACCTATGACGAGATCGACCTTAAGGAGGCCAAGTTTGATCGGGATGACTGATGTACGGAGGCATTCCAGGAGTTGAAGAGGAAACTTACTTCACTCTCCCAGCTTGATAGTCCTGCATTGTGGGACAGGGGTATACAAGAATGTGGATGCCTCGAGGGCCGATTGGGATGTGTTTTGATGCACCGGAGGGTAGTAGCTTATGGTTCTCACTACCAAGAATCACAAGGCACTACCCCACATGACATGGAGTCGGGTGGCCGTAGTCTTCGCCTGAAGATTCGCGCCACTACTTATGTGGTGAGGAGTTCGAGGAGTACTCACCATAAAAGTCTAAATATATTTTACGCAAATGACCTCAACATGAGGCAACGTTAAATGGATGGAGTTCCAAGAGATTATGACTTCACTTCTCAGACACCATCCCGGGTAAGGCAAATGCGCGGCCGATGCACTCAATCTAAGTCACTGAGCGCTGGCTAAGATAGCTTCCTCAGGAGTGGCGATGCTCGAGACTACGGGACGCTTGGGGGCTACAAAGACAAATGCAGCGCACTCAGTGGTACCTGGAGTTTAGTATTACACCGTCTCTCGCTGAAGCAGAAAGTGGATTGAAGTCCCAGCAAGGTGACACGTAGATAGTTGGTCCATCAGGACCGTACGCCACGCACAGTGACGAGGGTCGACCATTCACTGTGATGCCGCCTTCAATATGTGGACCCGCAGTGTTCCCCAATCGACCGATTTGAGAGAGGAGATTCTCAGGGAGTTTCACTCCGCTCTCGACGGTTGCGGCATCCGTGTGGCACGTAAGATGTACCAAGATCTTCGGGCCGCGCGCACTATCAAGCAGGGACGTAAGAGGCACGTAGGGACTTTGTTCGACGATGTCTCAAGTGTCAGCAGGTTAAGGTCGAAAGCACCGTACAGTACTACTTCAACCATCGAGGTAGCCGAGCGGGAAGTGGGAGCACGTCACAATGGACTTCAGGACCACTTGCCATAGATGCAAAGCAGGCATGACGCTTATTGGTGAGGCGGACCCGCCATGCTTCGCATTTTCTAGCCGTATGATGACCTTCACCTCGAGAGATTCCGCTCTGGCCAGACACTGAGAGATAGTCTGCCACATGGAGTACCGCATCCATAGTGTCGAATAGGGACTCGGGAGGTTTACTTCACAAGACTTTTGGAAGAGTTTCAAAAGGCATGGGCACACCTACGACGACGAGTACAAATCTTTCCACCCACGGATGGTCGATTCCGAGAGGACTATACAGCAGCTGTGAGGACACGCACAGCATGCGTCCCGGGATCATAAGGGTAGTCAGAAGAGCACTCGTCTCTGGAATTCGCCTACAACAACGCTTATCAATAGTATACGTATGGTACCATACGAGGTATCAGGACGAGGCCACGTAGCCACCGCTATGTTGGACCGAGGTGGGAGAGAGCTCCACTGGTCCTCGATATGATTAGAGACACTCCGAGAAGGTGAGCTCGATACGACAAATATTTTCTCACGCCGCAGCCGACGTAAGAGCTATGCGTATGTACGACGCCGACCCTTAGAGTTCGAGGTCGGGGATCATCACGCTAAAGTGATGCCTAAGAGGAGTGGTCGTGTTCGCTAGTTGCGTTATCACCGGCATTCACGCCTTCGGTGATACTCAAGAGATAGCGCTAGGCTGCACGGCTGTTTTACCGCCAAAGATGTCGTGTCCACGAAAGTTTAATGCCTCCACGCTCTAAGATAATGCCAGATCCAAATTTCATGTATTGATTAAAGGATGTGATCGAGGTCGACACCGATGGGACCTTTGAGGAGGGACCAATGTGCATTTTGGATAGCCGTGATCAGGTTTTGCGACGCAAGACCATGAGGCTAGCGAGGGTGTTGCGGCGCACTACGGGAGTGAGGAGTCAACGTTGGAGCCGCATGACACAATGCGGGCCACCTATCCCTTCTTGTTTAGGGATGAAGGTACGTAGTTAGTCATTTAATAATTAAATGACGAGTTTACATGCATGGTAGAATGCACGTTGCATATGCATGTGTTGTCAGGTTTGATTTGGCCCCACTCTCGGACGAAATTCTTTTTAAGGAGGGGAGAAATGTAAGACCCCGTAAATTCCAACTTTTGAAAAAGGGTAAAATCGTAATTTCGTCAAAATCCAAATTTATTCTATATTTCTGATGATCTAAATCCGATTTCACCGTTGAATTGTCTCGCTAAATCTAGGCTAGCATCGTCACTTCATTAATTCGAGACAAATAATTTACATTTTTCGAGGGCATCAAGTTTCGGGTGCCATAAAACGATTTTCGATGCGACAAAAGTCATATATAACACGCACTACAGCCATAAGTGACAATGGTAGAGAAAGGACGAAACCCGACCACGAGATAAATAATGTCAAACTCTAGTTAATGACATAATTGGTATTAATGGAATTGCTTGTCAAGAAGCCAAAATAGCGAATAGTGCTTGTCTTCTCCAATTAAAACAAGACGAAAAACGTGAATTGGAGGGAGAGGATGCAGTGAGTTGCAGAATGTGTTTTTAGAGAGATAACATCTTACTTCTCTCTAAAATACTGCGATCCGACCGGGCCGAATTCTTCAGACAAGAAGGAAAGCCGCCATTTACGCCAGAGAGGCCTACGCGCGATTCGCTTTAGGAAGATTCTCAAACTCTGAGAGGGTGTGGGTTTCTCCTTACTTTAGTTTTACACTTTATTTAAGTGTTTTACAACGCTTTTGGTTTGAGGCCTTGAAAGGAGCTGGTGTTGATCGGCCCCAAAACTCGGGACCGACTATCGAAATTATTGAGACATTTTCGATCGTCTGCGGATCGTCAAGACCGATTTGGGTAATTATATGATAATATATGGAATAAATCATGTATTGTTTGTATGAGTCGTAAATGACCGTAGCTCCTGCTCTACTTTCAAGGAACCATGATTGGTGATTTGCCTAGAATAAGAATTTAGGGTTTAACTATTCTCGAGAATGCTGTTCTACAAAATAATTTTTGTGAAATAATGCGTTGCACAAAGAATTCAAATGTATTGCCGTGTTTGATCATTAGCCCACGTGAGCTAATTTTGACGTGAATTTGATATGTGAAATTACAATATTACAAGCCAGGTGATTGGCCCAGTGGAATATATGCATGATTATATTTCGGCACGTGCATGTAATCTAAATGAAATCGCATCATGCATTCCATATGCACCGGGGCACCCTAGACCATGTGAGTGAGTGCATGAGGTAATTTCGAGAGAATGGTTCTATGGTTGTCTAAAAAATAATGAATATATTCTGGAGGATAGTCCAAATAAAATATCAATCGTCTAAGTCGGCCCACTGTATACACGAGGGTAGTCCATACATACATCAATCACCTGAGACGCACTCCAATTGATATATCTCTGAGGGTAGTCCACTAAATATAACATCTAGAGACACCACTACTTATATCTATATAGTCCACAAATAATAACAAATACCTTTGTTAAAAATAATGTTTCATACAAGGCTTAAAGTAAGTGTGATGAGCCTATGAGGACTCTGGGTATGAGTGCATGCGTATCCAAGTATGATCATGCATTTTCGAATGTGTGTGTTTACTGGGTGCACTGCATATGCACTTAGGTGGAGAGTAGCCCATTTAGGGTGATTCCACCATCGAAAGCATTACCACCGTCGAGGAACATATTTCGCGCATGCAGGAGCGCATGAGTAGATGGCTCGTCGTAGAGACCACTTTAGAAGAAAGCCGTGGTGTTGCTTTGGCATCATTTTGTATACATGTATTAGAATTCTAGAATTTTAATATATGTTGTGTAAGAGTAAATAATTAACTCTTGTAACTATGATACATAGTTGATATGTTTATGAGTATGGTTTACGGCCAAGCGTTTTACCTACGTTACTTGACATATCGATACATGGAATATAGGTTATGAAACGCAGGGCCCAAGAGGTCATTTTTACTCAGATAGTTGTATACGTGACCCCCGCGCATTAATACGCTGGACGACAAGTGCTTATATACAGGTATTAACGCTCGTCCCGAGAGGTGTGTACTGCACTTATAACCTGTAAGGGCACACATGAGCACTAAGTGTCACTGTAGTATTTTTGGAAGAAATTGTGAAATCATAAATTTAGTCAACCCGGAATGTGATACTAGAAGAAAGGGCAAAGTGGTAATTTCCAAAAATGATATGGAAGTCATAATGTGAGAAGGATGATGCCAAAATTGAAAACAAACAAGTTGATTTAAAATTAGTGCTAAGCACTAACTGGCACTACGATAATGATGAGAATGCGATTTGCACAAACAAGTCTAAATCATTTTGTCTCAAAGCTTAGGCTCACGTTTTGAGAGGAGAGAAAAGAGCAAGGAGAGAAAGAGGAGGGAAGGAAGAAGAAGGGAGGCGAGTAAGGCGCCAAACTAAGCCAGATGTTGGTTTCACTTTACGCTGGATTCCTGCCGCGGCTGAGAATCACAAGCCTTTGTCTGTGGTTTTGAAAGATGTGACGCCCAAACTCCGGTGTCCGCTGACCACCAACCTCGCGGAATCTACGCGCCCACGTCATGGCGCACGTACACGTGGTAAAACCGCCAATAGGCCCACACATCCATACAACCCAAATATAAATTTTATACAAAAGAAGATTCATTTACAATTGTTTTTTATTACACTTATACAAAACCCATTCGCCTTAATTTTACAAAAAAAAAAAATAGCAAGATAAGGCTCGCCATTTCTTCATTTCTACAACTCGAATGCGCCCCTCCCTGATGCCTTCTAAGACTAAAAAGGGGGTCCCACGATGGGGTGAGCAATGCCCAATAGTGGAATTTCCCTACTTGGGTTACTCCCCATCTAAGTGCAATGCAATGGCACAACAACATTCAATACATGCTAATATATCACTCATGCATATATTAACAAAATTAATTCCATAAATCATGCTATTCAGTTTACAACAATAACATAAGATTAGTTCACATGGGCTAAAGCACAATCCGGCAGTCCATCTTGGAACTGCCCACAACATCACACAAACATGTTATTTTCTCATGGCAATAATACAACACCACAAAATCAAGCAGAAGCAGTCCGTGAACTCGGCTAAACCATTCAGGGATTTATTAAGCTAGATCCAAATCTTTTGGGCGAAATCACGGCCATCCGGGGCCCTCGACAAATCCCATCCATTACATAGCCCTTAAGCGAAAAGAAGTAAAACAAGTAGGAGAAAAACCCTACACCTTGGGGTTGTCCAACTCCTAATGACACCCGTGTAGTCCTTGCCGTGGGGAGCAACATCGCTTCTTGCCTCGTCGGGCGCGGTCGATCGTCGAAACTTAGAGAGGAAGGTAGAGCTTCTCTCTTTAAACCCTACTCTTTCTCTATCTTTCAGTTTGCTCTCTCTGCCATTAACAGCCCCCTCCCAAGAACCAGGTTTGGAAGACTTGGTCAAGAGAAAAGTCCTCTATATGCCACGTGTCCATTTCTCATTGGACACCTTAGATTACCTATCCTTATCCATCGCTTGGATTCAGCTCAGTGGCATGATGCCATGTGTCACATGTGAGCCCACTTAGGCTGATGTTTGACTCTCCCATAGCTTGACACGTGGCACCTCTTGGGCCTCATAAAAGTGTCAAGTGTCCGCACTCTCGTGCCTCGAAGCGTGAAATTCCCGTCTCGAGATTCGAGGTGTGGCTAGATTTCAGAACTTGATTCCAACGGTGAAATCCGTTTAAGTCATCAGAGATCTGAAAAATTGGGTTTTGTAAAAATTACCATATTATCTATTCCTTAAAAATGCGGATTTTCAGGGGTCTCACAAAGATCACCCAAACCCTAGATTGTTGAGGTTTCTGTAGGTAAAACCCGATTGGTGTAAAATAAACATGGAATCATCATATTTATATACGGTTTATAGAAAATTGGTGGACCTTTGGATTGATTTCATAAGATTTTCACCTTGGGTTTTGTGGTATGAATTTCCAAATCACCAAATTCAAGTGTTGTGGAGTTGTTTTTGAGTTAGATTTCATGTGGTTTTTGAGGTATTATGGAATAGTTGTAAAAAGAATGTTGGAGTTTTTAAAAGTGTCAAATTTTGTAAAAACCCACCATTTTGTTTAGTTATAGATTAAGTTATAATCATCCAAATGAATTGATTCCAATTGGTAAAACCATAAGAGATAGAGGCTACAAATATATAGAAGGGACTAGAGCAAATTGTAGCAAATTGTTTATTCTTTATATAGATGGTCACAAAATAAATAAATAAGTTTGAAGCAACAAATACAAAAATTATATATTGAATTTAGCCTACTTTTATTTTTATCAATTTTCTTTCCTTCCAGTTTTCTTCTTTATTTTATTTCCTTATATTTCTCCTCAAAATTTCTAAGAATCAAATATAGCCTAAAATTCAAAAGTAAAAAATAAAGAACTGACCTATGAACTGAAGGTATTATCTTAATAGTCTTTTATTCCAATATCTTACCTTTATACTTCTACTTGTTTTCTTGCTCATAATAGATGTAAACTTCTAGAATCAACTCAATGCTTTAACTCATGTTCCTCCTATCAATCCCTATATTTAGATTGATTACTTTTCTCTTATTTACTTTGTTTTTCCTCCACAAAATTATGTACCTTGTCCATTTGCATTCTTGGATATCTTGTCTGTGGTTGAATGAAATAATGTTATCCTATATACATTAAATATAGTGTCCCTTTCGAGCTTGACTTCTATGAGTCGATAGAATAATTTGTAAGCTAGAAGTTTTAGACGTTGTAAAGTCTCTTTCCAAATGAAACATCTTGAATAGATATGAAGTTTTAGAGTTTTTATTTTCTTCCAGTGGAATATAAACAAATTATATATATATATATATATATATATATATATATATATATATATATATATATATATATATATATATATATATATATATATAATTTTCATATATGTTGATTAGATGTGCTTGAAGAACACGAGAGCTCCATCTTTAAAGGATTCATAATAATTGTCTTTGATTTAAAATGAAAAATAAAATAAAATCTTCAACTCCATTAAAAAAGGTAGTTATAATTATATTCACTATTAATTCCACTAAACCATTTATCATAATATTAGAATGACATAATATCTCTTTTGAATACCATAACCTATTATTTGAACTCCCAAGTTAGGTCATAAATAAATGAAAGTAATACTAATTTTTCAAATTGACCAAGTAAAATGTAAATCAACATTTATAGCTTGATGAGGGCTGAGTAGCAGGCAAGCTACTGCGCTCGGCTCGAAAGAAAAAAGCTCGGCTCGGGCTCAGCTCGTGAGCTAAACGAGCAACGGAAGGCAACAATTAGGCTTGATAAATCTTGGGCTCGGCTCGGGCTCGGCTCGAAAAAAGCTCGGCTCGGGCAGCCGGGACCCGTCAGGTCGGCGGAGCGAGGCTTCGCTGCGATCTCCGACCCGACGAGTCTATTCTTCTGATGCGATCAGGCTTCCCGGTAGTGGCCGGTGAAATGCCCAGGTCATGTGTCCCGGATATCGATGTAATGGATCCTCAAGATCTAGATCCAATCGACATGGATGGAAAATGCGTGAATCCTCACGAAGCCGTTAGGGGCGCTATGACGAAAGGCAATGGGAGCTTGAGTGAATCCCACTTATTTGTCATTTGAGATTGTACCTAGATCTCGGATCACGCTTAATAGCGAAATGGTACCCACGATAGTCGCGAAGGTGTCGACGGTATGTTCGATTAATGGATAGCGTGAAGAAGGTGCGGCGAAAGGGACGTCGAGGAAGGACATGGATGTTAGGTATGACCCAGTACGATCTGGTCGATCTTGGTGTACAAAGAATCAGATTACAAATATGAGGTATTAGGGCTCTGGCCAAAACTATAAGCTAGTGGCCATGAGCTTAGACAAGGTTTTCAGATCTTGAAGTAGCATTGAGGAGCCAAAATCACACGGACCCGTCACGATCAATTGACTGATAGACTAGGATCCAATCTCAAATCTTAAAGATTATTGGGGCCCTTGGATGCGTGCCCGGACTTAACCCAGCGCATCTGGAATTGTGGGTATGGGTAAAGGCATCAAGAATTTAGGTGATGGGGTGGGGTTTCATAGAGGAAACAAAGAATTAAAGCATCTGATTGCGAGCAGAGACGATTGTAGCGTAGGGGTACCACGATCGAAATTCTTGGTATGAAAATTTGGGTTAATGGGTTCGACATGGTGGCGGTCTGGATCTCAGTCGTGATGGTGAAGCTATGGATCTGAAACAATCATCGCGGCTTAGTAGTCGGAGGGTGGTGGCCAACTTAACCGTATGGCGGTAGTATATTGCGAATAGTTTAATTGTTACTAATAGGTTTGCCCAGCGGGATCTTATTGATATATTATTTCTTTATTTAGATAATTGATTAAAACCAATTATGTTTCTTATTCAATGATTTCCAGGTATCTTATTTCTTCGCTCTGCAATTTCTACTTGTTTAATTCCATTTCATAATTTTTCGGTTACCATTTGTTTTGACGTGGAATTTTGCGAAATCAGAGAAAGGGGAAACAAATGTTGAAGGAGGTGGCTTTAACGACTTTAGCATCAATTGCTAAATCAACTAAGGTAAAACCGTCCATCGAAAATTATTTCCTTAATTAGCGTATTGTGCTCAGTTGATTCTAAAGTTAAAAATGGGCCCGAGCTTGAGGATTGATTACAATACAAACATGAAGCTCGGGATTAGGCTTGAAGGCTGAGGTTAAGCTCGAGGCTCGTTCATATGAGCTTGAGCCCTGTGAGCTCAAGCCAAGCTTTTTTAAATCAGAGCTAAGCTTAGAGCTGAATTAAAAGCTCGGTTTTTAAGAAAGCTTGGCTCGGGCTCGAAACTTCGCTCATAAATTAACAAACCTAGCTCGAAATGTTCAAGAAACTCGGCTCATTTCGGCTCGTCGTACCAGCTCAGAGTTGATGATACTTGTCGTGGGCTTTGATTTTTATGAGTCAAGAAAGTGATACTTATAAATATGACTAGTCTAATAGTTTGTAGCTTCGATCCAGGATGCTTTTCATAAAACATTGAAAGTTACATTATAAAAAAAAAATTATCCTCCAAAGATTATCTACATGTCTTTCAAATAATTAGTTAAAATCTAAAATTTATATTGTTAGCTTAAAAAATAAAGACCAACTACTAATTACATTACTATTAAACCTAAATTCTTAACCATTAAACTCCATTATTAGATCATAGAAGTACAAGAAATATTATATTACATGTTTTATTTATTCCAAAATACCTAATTAACCTATTTTGCTAAGTTACAAACTTAGAATTTAAAAAGTTATAATTTAATATGGTATCAAAAGAAAGTATTTTTGGAGAATAATGCATTTTTTTGTATTCGTGATATGTAGTTAATTGAATTAGATGAGAATGAGACTTAAAAGCCTATCAATATTAGGTACAAGTGGGGAAACATTTTCGTGGAAAAAGGGAAAAATGAAATAAGATAAAGCTTGACTTTGACGGCTCTATAAAGTCATGACACGATTGAGTTTTCAATATGGAAAAATTAATATATTAAAATTTTGAAAAAAAAAAAACATGTATGATAAGAGTAAAATAATAATATTTTTTGAATATATAAATTAAAAGAAAAACTAAAAGAAAAGAAAAAAGACAAACCACTAGCTAGTTTTCTAGCCAATGTTTTTCTCCACAAAGAGAACCTAAAATACTCTTTATTTCTGTTTAAAAATTAAAGGAAAGATTTTTCACAACTACTTTTTGTTTGTGTTTAATGTTTAATTTTTAAAAGTATTAAAAAAATCAAGAAAAGAAGTGAAGAGAGTAGGGTGATAGAAATAAAAAATGGATTTCAATGTAATAAATTATTTTCATATAGTTTTCTGTGTAATATTTCAAATATTCAAATTATTTAATCTAGCTAATTTATTAAATATAATATTTTATCATAATATTATAATTTTCTTAGAATATAATCTAATTTATTTTGTTACATTAACATCTATATATATATAAACTAAATTCAGTCTCTCATCAACTCATGTATATAAAATTAGTGTAATTTTAAAATACATAAATCTTTAATAATTTTAATTATATTTTCTTTGAATCATTTTCATAAGAATTGAACATAAAAAATAAAATTAAAATTATTTTGGCGCCCAAACCCGGGGGTCCGTTGACTACCGTCGGCAGCGAGAGCCTACAAGTGGGGTCGGGTTACTGTGCTCACTAGAAAATTGGGTAAGTCTCCTTTGTGCGGGAATCTGCGAATCTACTTGTTTAACTTTGTCAAAAATAAATATCATGACACCACGGGGTCTCAAACACAACTATCTTGAGTAAAAAATGACCTCTTGAGCCCACTACTTGATCATGCTCACAACATATATCCCATATCCAAATATAATCCATCGCATAGGTAAAAGCGGCGTATTTATAAACAATACTCCATAAAACATACCAACTATATATCATAGTTACAAGAGTTAATAAATCTCTTTCTTATCTGGCCAGCGTATATTAAAATTAAAAAAATTAATATGTAAAGCCGCAAAACCACATTAAAACAACCACCAAAACTCATTGCTCCCCAAGATGGCCGTCTCTCATATATTTCTGTACTGTAAAAGGGGTCCCACGACGGGGTGAGCTAGTGCTTTCGATGGGGAGAATGCGCACAGTGGGCTCTTCGCAGCTGAGGTGCGATTACAATGTTGATGTAGCATTCCGAGTAAATCGCGTGATCTTGAATGCATCAACTGACTCGGATCAGGAGTCCTCGGAGCTCTCTCACACTCGCCTAAGCCTCGTGTAGAAATTAGTAGTTACAAACAAAGTTGTTGTTTATAGTTGTGGTCTACCCTCGATCCAAGTAATTGGTATCTCCGATATTATATTTAGTGGACTATCCTCAGAGATATGTGAATTAGCGTATAAGGCGGTGATATTTTTATATTTGGACTACCCTCCGATATATATCAATTGGGCCATCTCCGACGATTGATATTTTAAGTATGGACTACCCTCCGATCATTTAATATTTTTAGACAACCCTCATAACCCTTTTCTCTAGACTCGTCTCATGCACTAACTCCTATAGTCCTAGGATGTTCCAGTACATATGGAATGCATGTATGCAGTTCTTGTCTGATCCCAATTAGCGTGTAAATATATAAACATGCGTATATTTACAAGAATTCAATTCACACAATCATGTCATGCAAATTCTCATTTCATACATAAAAATTAATTATCTCGCCAGGCTAATGATCAAACACTAGTAATTTTAATTTAAATGTTTCATTAGCTTACATGTTTTAAAAATATATTTTCGGTAATCGCTATTCCCAAGGCAGTAAATACCAGGAGTTCTGGTTAAACCTCAACAATTCATCGGTTCGACTTTGTGACCGCATTTGTAGTAAATTAAGGCCTTTTCCAAATCAAGGCGTACATTAACACATGATTTCTGACCAAGCAGCCCAAATCAGCCGTGAGTCATGGTACGTCACCATAGGTTTCAAAATCTATGGCTTCGGTTCCGAGATTTGGAGCCGTCCAAAGCAACCCCTCACGGCCTCGTTCGACTCAAACATTCACAAAGAGTGATGCTTAAGGGAATAAAACCAAGTAGGAAAAACCCCTACCTCCAAGGAGTTGAGGAAACTCCTAAATCCGTACTACGAGAAGCCTCTCGCGTGAAGCAGTTCTTGTCAGAAGGCTGCCGACGGTCGGATCGCCGTATTTTAGAGAGGATTTCTCTCTCTAAAGAAAATCTCTCAAAAATGAAATTCTTTGTAAGAAAAATGCGCATCTCGTTTTGGCTTTGGTTTATGAAGGAGAATTACTATACACTGTTTGTCACCTTATGACTTAAAATCAAAATCAGAAATGACCATTATGTCCCTCTTTTACAGAATTGATATTGGCGCTCTGCCGGCCATCATTTTACGCCGTTTACCTACCGTACCGCTTATGGCATGCAGGTATGTATTTATATATGACTTTCGTCGCATCAAAATCGTTCTGGCACCGTCGCGATGCCTCGTAAAACGTGCCAACTCCGACTATCTCGGAATTTTACGAAATTTTACGTGCTAGCTAGATTTCGCGAGACGATTCCAACGGTGCAATCCGTTTCGTCATCCGAGATCTAGAATAAATTTCGGATTTTTAGCAAATTAACAATTTAATTAAATTACGATTTTGCCATTTTCGAAATTGGAATTTCTCGAGTCTTACATTCTCCTCCTTAAAAGGAATTTAGATCCGAAATCCGGGACAATTACAATTCGCTGCAGCGTAGCACGATCTGCCATGCATGTAAGCAGTCATTTAAATTTTAAGCGACTAAGTGCGACCTTCATCCCTAAACGAGAAGGGATAAGTGGCCCGCATCGTGTCCTCGCGCTCTCACGTGGACTCCTCCACTCCATAGTGCCTCCATAGTACCAACACTAGCCTCACGGTTTTGCGTCGCAGAAACACGATCCATAACTATCGACAATGCACTGTAGTCCTACACTCGGGAGACCACGTCCGTGTCAACCTCGATCGTCGCGATCCACCACATGGGTTGGATGCGGTATATTTAGGGCATGGAGCGTGAAACACCTCGGGGACTGTCATGACGGCGATGCGCCAGCCGTGCGCTTCACGGTGCCTATCCTCTCGAGTATCGAAGGTCGATGAATCTCGGCGATAACTACCACGCTTGCGGGCGTACTCCTCTCTTGGAATCACCTTGAGAGCGTGATCCTGACCTCGAACTCACAGGGTCGACGTTGTACATCGCACTTAGCTCTTCACGTCATTTCGAGCCATGAGAAGGCGTTGTCATATCAAGCTCACCTTCTAGAGGTGTCTCCTAATCGAGATCGGGACCGGTGATGGAACTTCTCCTTATCGGTCGACATAACGGTGACTTGCATGGCCTCTATCCCCAGGTACTCATACGGTGCCATCGGTATGCTCGCTGATAAGCTGTTGTTTGGCGAATTCCACTAAGGCAAATGCTCCTCTACCTTATGACCCGGGACACATGCTCACAGGCGTGTCCTGCAACACATGCATATAATCCACACAGCATTAACCACACACAACCCTTGCTTGGTGTGTAAGCGGCGAGCCTTCCAAGGTGCAATCCTTGTTTCAATCAATGGGTATCAGCTTGGTCCATGTCATAGGAATGACATCCATATCAGAGACCCTTCTTAGGCAATGACATGATGTAATCTCAAGGTGTCGAATCTCGAGTCACTCTTGACTCTTACCACTCAAACTACAACTCTATGTGATGCCAGGAGTGCGCGTTTTCATTTGGGCAACATAATTCTTCGACACACACTTCAAGCCTGTGATCTATGAAGTCGGGATATCTCCCGGGTCTCTTACACCCTAACTCGGGTTCTCACACGAAGTTGAGCCTTTTTGCTTTGCCCGCACTGCAATTACTCGTCATTTTCACGAATGGTAGAATTCTTCGTGGACGTAGTCTCAAGACAAACTCAACCCTCACTCACCAAGAGTGGTGAATGACCGTACCGTGCACCCACACCCGACTCAGCGATGTTACGTGCACACGAACACCAATTATGCCATCTTTGCTTGACACCCGCTCCGGGTCCACCGCGGCAATCTGAATCTCTCTGCTCATAATCCAGGCCTATCAGTCAACTCTCACCCTACACCTAGGGAAGAACATATAATTGGCTTCTCTAAGCCTTAACCTCTAAGCCCAGATCCAATGCGGGTGTCAGTATGACAAGCGGCTAAGGTCTCAGTGCAGCCATTAAATTGGGTCAATCTCATCCCGTGTCGAGCACATTAATCAACAACTTGATAAGTCTACCACCACCCAAGGTCCACCTTCCGCTGCGCCCAGCTCTGATCTGTCTGACCATTACACTCGGCCCCTGCTATACGATGTTGGGAGGTGCTTGCATAGCACCAGCGAAATTGGCTCTGCAGCTTCCCTCGCTGGGGTGTGGAGGAATGAATTGCTACTCTTACGTTCTCTGACTAAGCGGGACTATGCTGTCCCAAAGTCTTAGGATCGCGCTTGTCTCGGGGAACCAATCCCGTCTCACATGCCCATCTTTGACCGGCAGAAATAACACATATCACTGTCTGCGACTAGCAGCCAATCCACGTACAGTCCACCGAAACTCATGTAAACGAGAAGTCTTTTGCCTCTTCCACAGAACTAGAAGAAAAATGATCCTCCCTCTTTGCTACCACTTGCGTATCTGAGTGTTCAAGTAATATCGTCTCTCTCTATGGTCGAGGTGCGACCATGGTCCATGTCCGTAAGTGAATCCTATGATCACACACGCGAATGGACAGCTGGCCCATTCTTGAATCTCTGTAATACCCGGTAATCCCGGGCGTATGGAACAAGCATTGGTCTCTACCAACTCATCAACGCCTCAACCTTCTGCGGGTCGGCCGACACCGGATCTTTGACACCACGTGTCGAAAATCTCACCTGGTGGCCAAGGCCTCACTTCTTTTTGAACTGCGCGTCACAAATGATGAGTCTCACCAAACCTTTGTAACCACGATCCTTAAATGATATCATGCTCCGCTCGGTGGGAGTAGATCAAAATGTCATTCACGAAGACTCTGATCTTACATTTGATCTGAATAGGTGGAATATCCTATGCATGAGATCCATGAATAACAGTGGCGCGTCGTCCAATCAAGGAATCTGTAAACTCATGAAGTGCCCCATGCGTGCGCTGCCTTAGGGACATCGGTATCCCTAACCCTCAATGATGGTAGCAGTGCAGTCACACGCTTGGAAGTAGACTCGTATTTCTCTCAGCCCGATCAAATAAATCATCAATCCTCGGTAATGGGTACCGATTCTGGATCATAACCCTGTTCAACTACCTGTAGTCAATGCACAGTCGAAGGGTCTTGCCCTTCTTCCTCGCAAATAGAACCGGAGCGCCCCATGGTGAAGTGCTCGGTCTAATGAGCCCCTTGTCCGATGGCTCTGTATTGGACTGCGAGGTTCTCGCCGATTCAATAGTTGCCATCTGTGCGGATTCATAGAGATGGGTAAAGTACCAGGGGTGTAACTCGTCACAGGATTTACTACCCTCGTGGAGGTAGTCGAGGTAGCTCATCACGGAAAAACATCCACATACTACGCACACTACCGAGGTAGATCTAGGTAAAGTCTACCACGCCGTCCTCTGAGGTAAGGCTCACGAGCCAGCTTAGCTAAGCTGTCCACGATAACTTGGACCTAGTATACTTTATGGAGCAAAATATCATGCTTGTCCCCATGGAATACTACCGCAGTCTGCGTCACCATCATCAGGCGGTAACCCTCTACGCTCTGTCGATAACGACTACGTAAGGCTGTGTAATCCATCCTGGGGATGACACTCCGAACTACACGACCTCTCCATGATCATGGAGTCACAATGTGAGTAAAAGTCCCAGATCTCAACTTCGCAACCTCGACATATCATCCCTATTCTGCTTTAATCCCTAGGAGAACTCCCAATCTAAATCAAACTCTCTAAAGTCTCTGGGAGGTCCTTACCCATTCCACCATATTTAGGCCTCATTCTCGGCTGGAATGCGCCAGCACAATTCTGATCGTATCGGGAGGTGATCTCCAGCTTAGCCCTCCACGATATGTTCTCGGTATAAACGATGATGCGCAACCATTTGGGGTCTCCTCCCCTATAATTTACGGAGGATGATGCTCTAAACCTGGAGGTTGCTGGGACCTCGACTACTTGTGCTAGCACGTGCGATAGCAGCGAGCGTAACACCTGCGGCCTCGACAAGGAAGCTTGCTTATCAAATCTTGGTGGTGCACGACCGTTTTCTGTGGGCCTTTGCGTTCATTACTCGACTAACCTTCATCGTGTTCCAATGGCAACAAAAATCATTTAATTTTCATTTGGTCTAACTAGCAATACCTGACCAATTACTAATAGACTTAACAACCATGAACTGATAGTTCATTTCTAAGTGGCCATTAAATTCCAACCACTTTCAGGTTATTTATTTCAATAAAATTCAAGGATTTTCTTGTTCATTTCAATATCCAAATCCTAAGGTCATGATTCTAACGCTGGCATTCTGCCCTTTTCCTATACACATTTACACCATGCATATAGTTTCCTACCAGCGACAACCGCCTTGATCATAATTTCAGTGGTAGTTAAATACAATCTGATATCTCTAAGAGCATAAACCTGACCCCAGAGACACTAATCATACACATAAATCGGTATATACACATTGTCCTTGCATTTACAAATGTGCAAGGCAATTAGTCTCACATTTAAAACATTTTATCAACAAAAAATTTCATTTTGAAAATTTCATTTTTTTGAAAATTTTCCTAAATTTATTAAATTTTATTTTATTTTATTTTCAAAAAAAAATTTAAATTTCTTATTCACGATTGGCCAGATCCAACGTTAACATTCACGGTTTAATGTTCGCAGTTCTTGTTCGGATTCGCATTCCACGGAGTTTCTTGTTCATGGTTTCTTGTTGGTCACAATACAAAAGTGTATTGCAACACCTTCAGCTGACCCTTGTTGTCTTGCAATACAATTCCTGTAAGCCCTCGATTGCAATACACTTCCTCATGTTGCAATACAATCTAACCCTTCCTCTAAGTCACAATACAATATCAGTATTGCAATACAAGCAGCCCTCAAGCCTTCTTCTCTGCATCTGTTAGTGCATTGCAGTACAATACTCCCTCTTCTCAAGCCTTCTTGTGACAATACAGGCGTATTGCAATACAATTTCATTTACTTTGAGCCTTCCTTGCAATACAATCCCACAGCCTTCTCACCTGTTTCTTGCAATACAATTTCAACATTGCAATACAAATCCTTCACACAATATAATTTGAGCGTGGCACAGCAGTTCTACAAATTTTTTTTTATTTTTTTTTATTATTTGTTCCAGCCACTAGTAAACACAAAAAAAATACATGTATACATTTTTTTTTTTTTCCTTTTTCTTGAACACTCAAATAAATTTATAAAAATTTATTTTACCTCATTTTCTTCAACTTTACACACTGTAAAACTTTGAGAAAAATATTTCTTCTCATCAAATTATTATTTTTTTTCTTTGCTTTCTTTTTCCAGTTTTACACTGACAGAAAATTTTCTCCACCTTATATATATATATATATACATCTTTCATTTCCATCAGTACATCAAATAAATTCTGGGTATTTTATTCTATTTTCTTTAGTTTTAACCAACTGTAAAACCAAAATTTTCTTCTCATTATCCAACAACTTAAATAAATTTAGTAAAAATTTATTTTATTTAATTACAGTTTAGTTTACCACTTGTAAAACCTTAAAAATAAATTTCTTAGCCTCTAAACCAAATAAATTTATAAAAATCTATTTCTTTTATATTCTTCCTCCAGTTTTGCACACTATACCACTCAAAATATTTTCTAACACATCCATGTGCTAATCACCACGCACACACAAAAATATCAACACATGAAACATGTCATGCACACCAAACACACAATAATTCACCAAATCACACAAAACACATCAACACGTGCACGTGATGTCCTAGTTTGTCCGTGATTTTGAGTAATCCAGTACCTAAACTCAACATCGAACCACTCCTAGTGGTGATGCTCTTACACGACTATGGCCTAAGCCCAAGCCCTCAAACCCTAGGTATTCATATTCCTAAGCTATCTACATCAAACCACCCAAGTGGTGATGGGTGAGCTCCTAGATATTCGTATGCAAGCTGCGTGCCAAATTTGTGGCGGGTGTCGGATTTCAAAGCGCCGGTGTCTTAATCGGAGCACTACACTCGATTACGTATCCTAGGCCCATGCGGCACGCTACAGGTAATCATTATCGTAGGCACGATCTGTTGTGGCCTTTTTGGCCGGGGTCGGGTTGACTACCCGCGGAATACAAGTGGGGGTCGGGTTACCCGACGCCACTTTAGAAAGGGTGGTGGGAGTCTCGCTGTGCGGGGGGCTCTGCGAATACAAAACTTCTGTTTAACTGTCTAATTTATCAATATCATGACCACCTGAGGGTCTCATGCGCCATTATCTTGATAAAAATGACCTCTTAGGCCCACTGTGATCATGCTCACAACATATATCCCATATCAATATAATCCATCGCAGGTAAACGGCCACTTGGCCCCATAAACAATACTAATAAAACATACCAACTATATATCATAGTTACAAGAGTTAATGATCTACTCTTATACAACACATATATTAAAATTCTAAAAAAAATTCTAATACATGTAAAACCACCAAAGCCACATTCGGCTTCTTCTGAACTACGGCCTACAGACGGCGGTCTCTCGCACGCTCCTGTACTTTTGCCAAAGGGGTCCCACGACGAGGTGAGCTGGTGCTCGATGGGAAGAATCGCCACTGAGAGTGCCAGAGTACTCACCGCCTAAGTGCAATGCAATGTTCCAAATTAAAACACACATTCAAGTAAATGCATGATCCTACTTGAATGTCTGTGAACTGACTGGATCAGAGTCCTCTACTTGGAGAAGCTCTCTCGCTACTTTAGTATGCATTATGAGAATTATTAGTTACAAACAAAGTTGTTGTTTATAGTTGTGAATCTACCCTCCGATCCAGTAATTGGTGTCTCAGATATTATATTTAGTGGACTATCCTCAGGGGATATATCAGAGCAGGGTGATACTCGATGATTGATGTTTTATGCGATTATAGATATATATCAATTGGGCGATCTCAGGCGATTGATATTTTAAGTATGGACTACCCTCGTCATTTAATATTTTTAGACAACCCTCGAGAACCCTTTTACTGCAGGCAAATGCATGCGCTGCTCACATAGTCACAGAGATGTTCGATGCATTATGGAATGCGTGTATCTGGGTTAAATACAGTCTAATTCACATGTAAATATATAAACATGCATATATTTACAAGATTCAGATACTTAGCAATCATGTGTGCAAATTCTCATTTCATACATAAATTAAGCTCGGCAGAATTTGTGATGGAAACCACGAGTAATTTAATTTAAATCCTTTCGACCAAACACATATTTTTCGCAATATATTTTCGTGTCGCTATTCTAGGAACGATAAAACCACACAGGGTTCACGGATTCAGCCTTGACATTCGTGGTTAAGCTGTGATCGCATTTCTGACATTCCGACCTTTTCCAAATCAGGCATACATTAACACATGATTTCTGGCAACCCAAATCTGGCCATTGGACAGTCTGCAGTTGTAAAGTGGGTTTGAAATCCCAACGACTCGGTTCCAAGATTTGGAGCCGTCCAGAAATGACCTCAGCTCGGTCATTTCAACTGTTCATAAAGTCTTAAAGATTAGATAAAACCAAGTACGGAGAACCCTACCTCGAGGAGTTTGACTCACTAAATCCAGTGCCTCTGCTGAAGCCTCTCAGCGTGAAGCGATTCTCATAGCATCAGGAAGCTGTAGCGGTCGGATGCTTGTATTTTGAGAGGGTTTCTCCTAAGGGAAAATCTGCGAATGCGTGCACAACTGAAGAATCCATCTCGTTTTGGATTTGGTTTATGAAGGAGAAGATGCACTATACCTTTATTTTGTCACCTTGTGACTTAAAATCAAAATCAAAATGACAATTTATGGTCCCTCTTTTCAGAATTGATATTGGCTATCACCGACCATCCATTTTCCTCGTTATCTACCTCCTTTGCCTTGGCATCTGAGTATGTATTTATATGTGACTTTTACTAAGTAGCATCGGAATCGTTTACGGCACGAAATCACGATGCCTCGAAAAACGTGTCAACTCCAACTATCTCGGAATTTTACGAAATTTTACGTGCTAGCTAGATTTCGCGAGACGATTCCAACGGTGCAATCCGTTTCATCATTCGATATCTAGAGAATAAATTTCGGATTTTTAACCGAAATTAACAATTTGTATCTGATTACGAATTTTGCCATTTCGGTGATTTCTGGGTCTCTAATTTTGTTGAAATTTTCTTGCTAATATTTTTCTAAAAATGTCAAATCCTTGTTAGTGATGTTTGTCTAAAAGAAAAGCAGAAAATGATAAAATAAAAAAATTATTAATGTAATATTTTTCAAACCTTTAGTTTTTAATATAAAATTGAAACAAAATTATAAAAAAAAGAAAGATAAGCTCATTTCGTCGAAATTATAAAAAATAATGAATAAATTCATAAACAAGAAAAAAAAAAAAGGAACACGGTTATAAAAATACCCACATATAATATATATATATATATATATATATATATATATATATATATATATATATACACATATATATATATATATATATATATATATATATATCTCATAAAAAATCCCTTTCAAGTCAAGCTTCCAAAATATTTTGATTCAGGTCATCACAAAAATTTTAACACACATCATTCAACAAATAAAGAGTATCCAAGGATATATACTAGCCCTTCATTTATCTTCTTTTAAATTACAATGGGCGATTCTGCAGCTTAACAATATTCCATGATAACTTTCCAATTAATTCTTTTTACTATTTATGGAGCCAGAAATTCCAATTTTGGAAAAAGAATTAAAAATAATAATTCGGTCAAAAATCGAAATTTATTCTCTATAACTCTCGGATGTGGCTTAGTTCACCGTTAAGGTCGTCTCGCCAATCTAGCTAATACGTCGAATTTACATTCGAATTAGAGACAGTCGGAATTAACACATTTTCGAGGGCCTGCGTTTCGGGTCTTGTCAGGCTGTTCGATCTGTGAAAGTCGTATATAACACATCTTCATGTGCTATAGGAAATTGGCATGAGTAGAGAAATGATGAAAATGGATGGCCGAGATAGTGCCGAATGTCAAAACTGGGAAAAGAAGGACATAATTGGTATTAATGGAATTGTTTTAAGTTAGAAAAAGCCAAAATAGCGAATAGTGCTTGTCTTCTCCAATTAAAACAAGACAAAAAACGTGAATTGGAGGGAGAGGATGCAGTGAGTTACAGTATGTGTTTTTAGAGAGAACATCGCGCCTATAAAATATCGGCGTCCATTAGTCGAGTCTTCGACAAGAAGGAAAGGCGCTCGCGGAGAGGCCTGCCTGGCGTGGACTCGATTTTAAGGAGTATCTTCAGCTCCGAGTAGGGGTTTACCATACTTGGGTTTCACAGCTTTATTTAAGTGTTTTACAATGTTTGGTTGAGGCCTTTATGACCGTTTGATGGAGATCCCAAAACTTGGGACGAATTATTGAAATTATTGAGACATTTCGGTCGGTCAGTATTGTTAGGGACTGATTTGAATAGTGTGACAATATATGGAATAAATCATGTATTGGTTTGTATGAGGCCGGAAATGGCCGTGAAATTCGAGTTCACTAAGTGAGCGGAGTGATTGATGATTTCAGGAATGATAAGCGAGGGTTTCCTTTATTCTTGAGAATAGTGTTCACAAAATAATTTTTGTGAAATATTATTGTTGAATTGAGTGAATTGAAATAGAGTTCTTCGTGTGTTTGATCGTTAAGCGCGTGAGCTAATTTTGATTTAATTGATGGTGAAATTACATGACATGCTTGTGTGATTTTAAGTGAATATGCATGATTATATATTTGCACATGTTATAGAATTGAAATGGAATTGACATCATGCATTCTATATGCCTTTGGGGCACCCTAGGGCCAATGGGAGTGAGTCGTAGGAGTAGTCTTGAAGAATGGTTCGGAGGGTTGTCTAAAAATAATGAATATATCGGAGGGTAGTCGAATAAAATATCAATCGTCGAGTCGAGGCGATTGGTATGCATCGGAGGGTGATCCGTACATAATATCAATCATCGGAGATGATATTGATTATTATCTCGGAGGGTAGTCACTAAATATAACGCTTCGAGACAGTCGCTACTTATATCGGAGGGTAGTCCACAAATAATAACAAATACCTTTGTTAAATAATGTTTCTCACTCTGAGGCTTAGGCGAGTGTGAAGTCGGTGAAGGGACTTGGGGTATGAGTGTACGGTAGACATTCAAGTAGGATCAATGCATTTGCTTGAATGTGTGTTTCACTGGAGCATTGCATATGCATAGGTGTGGAGAGTAGCCCGTTGGGGTGATTGTTAATAGACGAAGAACACATACAAATTTCTGACGTTATTACCAAGGGTATTGTCTAGTCCGACGTGATTGCCAAAAACTTGTAAAGAAGACCAAAATACATATACAAATTTATGACGTTATTACCAAGGACTATTATCTAATCCCTGGCAACGGCGCCAAAAAACTTGTGGAGATTATACTTTACAAACCAAAAATCTCCTAGAGTAAATCATTTGAATTTTAGTTACAGTGATGTTACGCAAGTGCGGTCGACCAGTAATAAAATGGTTAAGTCGGATATCGATCCCACGAGAGATCTCGAGAATTTTAATCAACTACCACGACTACTCGAGTTTCATACTATTTGGACTATAGTAATTATGAATATCTGACAGAAGAGTGGAAATATACTAATTCAATGAAAATGAACATTGACTAAATTGCTTAATATAAAGAAATAAGAATAATGAATTTCTAAGAAAAGAAATGAATACTGGATAGTTATCCTTCAGAAAACACATCAAGAGAAACAGTTATAGTGAACGATCAATTCCTGTAGTTCATAATGATAAACTTTCTTGATTATCTCAAGTTTCAGAATCTGTCCAAGGCATTTATAGTGCAGCTGGATCTCTCCACACTCCACATTTCATTATCTAATTCTTCGCGATTCTGCCGAATTACGAGAACGAGATAGCTACTTAAAGGACTTCTTTAACTGGGTATTTTCTTTTGCAATACTTTATACCCATTTTATGAATTTGTAAACCTTAGCTCCCAGAGTTGCTTGATTGACGAGGATATACAACTTCAGTTACTCTTCCTCCAAAATTAGAATAGATCACCCTTTCCTTGATTAGATCTCGGCTAACCGCGGGATTGGCCTCACTATCAGTGGAATTGAACTCTTTGCTTGGTAAATGACTTTCTAGTTATTTCGTTCTTGATTTCAAGTGAGAAGAGGATTTATCTAGAGTGAACTTACAAAGCTCGAAAAGATCTCCCAATAACGAGGTTAGTATACCTTGAAATGCACATTACTCTCATGAATGTCTTCCACAATGTGTCACTCGGAGGACCTCCTTGAAATCGAGCAATGGCATGAAATCTTAAGCGGGTATAAGGCGATATTCGGATCCCAAGCCAATAAACCCATAACACGAAGTAAATTCATAAGCCCCGGATTAACAAGGCTGTTGGAAGCGACTACGGAAGATGGTCGACCTGCGTTCCTTAATGGAAGCTGGGTTCCTCAATTACTGAATTACACGATACAGCATTCCTCGATCCATAGAATAAGCGCAAGTGAAGCTGAAATTAATCGAATTCGAAATTTGTGCGAGACTTCAAGCATTAGGGTAGTAATTTGAAAAAGAATTAGTCTGCATTGGAAACCGACAACGATAACATCTAGATCGAGAAAATATAACAAAGTAAAACTACGAGAAAATAATCTGCAAAGCGTGAAATAAAAATAAGAAAAAGAAAAGAAAAGAAAAAGAAAGAAAATAAAAAAATTGAAGCCCTAGGCTGAGATCTCTCATACGCCTTTGCAACCTGCACTGCAATGCAGGTAGGCTGCTGTATTTATAGGGTTTTGATTTGGGCCCTAATCCCAATGTAACTGCTGTGGATTTCAAAGTAGCCGAGGCCCAGGATTCTTGTTCAGTCGCGACCTCAACTTCCTTATGCGGCAGCATCCGTATCACGACATCGATCTCGTAGCCGGCGGCGTCAGCTTTAAAAGTTTATCGCATTTGTGGTAGTGCGTTCTTGATGTCCACGACATCGGTACACGTGCCTTCACGTATTTTAGTTGATCAAACATGATGTCGCGACATCATGGTGCTGTCGCGACATCCACTCCGAATTCCCTTTTGATCTTCAATAGTTGCTCACGATGTCGCGACATCAGCGATGTTGTATGGCATCACGCAGATCTCTGCGACCTTCCAGCGGTTGTCATGATGTCATGTTGTCGCTTCTCTTTGCGACATCACTTTGTAGCCACGTGGCCCCTTGCGCCCCATTTGTTTTTGATGTCGCGACCTCTCGGTTGCATCGCGACATCATTCTGCTAATTCTGCTCACCCGCCATTTGCTATATGATCCTGTTGCGGCTGCATGGAAATTCCTTCAATTTTCCTGATGTCCACGACCTCGGAAGCTGAATTGTCTGAGACCCACAAGCGCTTTGCATCAATGGCGCGGCCGGTTGCTTTCATTTACGCTGCGCGATTGGTACTTTTATTCCACTTATTGCTGCATTTTTCTTCTGCTTTTTCTTCTTTCTTCCATTCTACCTGCTAATAACAAATGGGTGAGTTTCTTCATATTTCTGCAAGTAATTGTCCCTTTTTATATGAAAATTAAGCAGAAAAATGGACTAAAAATAGATGACTTTTAAGTTCATCAGTGATTCCACTACTGAGCATTAGCTCACCCTGTCGAGGGAACATATTTTCAGGTACAGGGAGCGCACCAGGAGACGGCTCATCGTAGAGACCACTTTAGAAGAAAGCCGGGGTGTGGCTTTGGCATCGTTTTGTATACATGTGTTAGAATTATAGAATTTTAATATATGTTGTGTAAGAGTAAATAATTAATTCTTGTAACTATGATACATAGTTGATATGTTTATGAGTATGGTTTTTATGGGCAAGTGGCCGTTTTACTCATGTTCTGGATTATGGATAGATGGAATATAGGTTGTGATACATAAATGCAGGGGCCCAGTCGTTTTACTGTATAGTTGTATATGAGACCTGTGGTCATTGATGTTGATTAGGACGGGTTATATCTGAGGTGATGTATTTGGAGTAGAGCTCCGTACAAAGGAGACTCACGCCCAATTTTTGTAAATGTCGGGTCACCCGACATTCCACGAGAATGTTTCCACTTTGGGTTGACGGGATGTCGACGGACCTCGGGATCGAGGTGTCCGCAAACTTAGTATGTCGAGCCTAGGTATACGACTACCTAGGGCTTGAGGGGATTTGGGCTTAGGCCATAGTCTTTGAGGTGTAAGAACATCACCACTAAGTGTGGTTCGATGTAGAGTTAGGTATGAGATTACCTAGGAAATCCGCAGACAAAACTAAGGACCTTGCATGCGTGTGTTTGGTGTGTTTTAGTGTGATTTGATGAATTGTGTGCCCGAAAAATATGCATAACATGAATTATGTGTTGTGATTGTTTGTGTGTAGTGATTGGCACATGAGAAAAAGCACATGATGTGTTGGAAAAAATTTTTGAGGAGTTTTACAATGTGTAAAAGCTGAAACAAGGAGAAATAAAAATAAATTTGAATAAATTTATTTGGTTTTTTAATGGATGACAAAATAAAATTTTTAATAAATTTTAAGCTTGAACACTAGGTCTAGTGTTGGATCATATTGAGGTTTTGAGGAAATTTTGGACAAAATGTCAAAAAAAAAAAAATTAATTAAAGGAAAATGAAAAAAAAAATGAGATGTAGAAAATAATTTTTTTTTCTAAGGTTTTACAAGTTGTAAAATTGAAGAAAATCGAATAAAATAAATTTTTATAAATTTATTTGAGTATTCTAGAAAATGAAAAAAAAAATAGGTATATATATATATATATATATTTTTTTTCTTTTTTTTGTATATTCCAGTAGATGGAAGAAATGAAAAAAAAAATGTATACTTATGTTTTTGGGTATTTTTCCAATAGCATGTGTGAGAAAAAAAAATATGAATATATGTATTGTTTTGGGCATTTTCCAGTAGCTGGAAATAAAGGGAAAAAAATAAATAAATAAAATTTTTGAAAAATCAAATAAAATAGGACAAAATTTTGGGAAAATGAAATTTTCAAAAATAAAATTTTTGTTGATAAAATTGATTGATATATTGGATAAATGGTCTTGCATTGCTTATGAATGCAGGAACTTGATATATACACTGATTCTGTGTATGAATAGTGTCTCGGAGCTGTGTTTATGCCTTAGAGATACTGCGTTGAAATTAACTTGCCATTTGAGCGAGTAGGATAGCTGGTCGAGACGAGGGCGTGAGTCCCGCAGAGGGTAGCTGATAGGCACCACCGGTGTTGATCGACAAGCCTTTGTAGAACATGGGTATTGTAATTGTAATTTATAGCCTGTTGGTATGGCGGTAGTCGGGGAAGTCTAGTAACCTCAGGAGGTTTAGAGCGATCTATCCTCGATATTCACGGGGAGGGAGATCGGAGTGGTGGCGGGCCCAATTTGGTTTATCGCGGTAGAGAAAGTGTTAGAGGCTATGGAGATTACCTCGGCCCGCGACCCGAAGTCAGGCCAGGCGTGTTCCAGCTAGAGGGTGAGGCCTAAGTATGGTGGAAATGGGCAAGGACCTCTAGAGACCTAGAGGCGATGACATGGGCAGAGTTTCAGGAGCTGTTCATGGGTAAGTACTTTTCAGATACTGCGAGGCATGCGAAGGCTCAGAAGTTCCTAGAGCTGAAGCAAGGGGTGATGTCTGTGATGGATTATGTGGCTAGGTTCACAGAGTTAGCCCGATTTGCTGATGATTACGTGGCCACAGACATGGCCAAGGTTAGGATATTTGAGAATGGACTGAAGTTATCCATTCGGGCCAGGATTGTAGGACTTCGCCTATAGGATATGGATTCCATGGTTGGGATAGCCCTGACCATAGAGAGAGAGATAGAGGTTGCTCGGAGCACTCGGGATCACAGTGTTAATTAGCGAAGGAAGGGCGGTTGGTGTGCTTCCCGAGTTCGAAAGAGCGGAGAGCCTACAGTTCCACGAGGTCAGATCGCTGTCCGGACGAGACCCGGATGCGAGTTGTCGGTCGGGTGGGGCCGGATGGTGTCTTACCATTGTGTGACTGAGCCACTGAGGCCAGGATTGCCCCGAGACGGGGGATCCCGGGGTTTTGGGGCAACCGCAGTCGGTCGATGCAGGCGGGGAGAGGATCTGATCACGTTCCTCGCGTACGGTGGGCGGAGGGGCTAGTCTGGAGTTTCGGGGAGCTACGGGCACCACGGCTCCACGGGCGGGGCAGGGGCGGAGTATGGGTTGAGGTGGGGATGAGGCCACGTGCGGGGGGACATCGGGAGTCCGGGAGCGTGTCGTACTATCACACCACAATTTGAGTCAGCGGATCGGTAATTATCTGAGGTATGTTTTGCTATCTACTTTGTGGGCAAGAGTGTTATTTGATTCTGGTGCGTCCACATTCATTCATTCTTTGCATCGGTTGTGATCGGGATTAGGCTTAGGGTTGGGGACCTTAGGAGCCTTTGTATGTGAGTTCTCCACAAGGGTTAGGGGCGAGAATGAGATGATATGTGGGATCTGAGTTAGAGATCTTGGGGACTCTACTCGCTAGTGGACTGGATCATGGACATGTCGGGAGTTCGATGTCATCACAGGGATGGATTGGGCGTGACTTACAGGTTGTTATCGGTGTGAGGGTAGGAGGGTTACCGCTATGCAGCGGGACGGTGCTCGTGTATTTCGAGGGGGACCAGACATGATATTTTCATACGAACCGATTATCTGATCGGTGTCATGGACAACTAGCGGGTTGGCTAGCGAGCCTTACCATAGAGGACGAGGAGAAACCAGACTTAGATCTACCTCGAGTAGTGTGCGAATATGTGGATGTTTTTCCAAATGAGCTACCTGGACTACCTCCACAGAGGGTTGTAGACTTCGGTATCGAGTTACACCCTGGTACTTCACCCATCTCTATGACTCCGCATAGGATGGCACTAGTTGAGTTGCAGGAACTCAGAGTCCAGCTACATGAGCTATTGGACAAGGGTTCGTGGAGCCGAGCACTTCTGCATGGGGTGCTCGGTTATGTTCTGCGAAGAGAAAAGACAAGACCGATGTGCATTGAAGTATGGTTGGAGACGGGGTTACGATCAAGAATCGGTACCCATTATCGAGTTGATGTGGTTATTTGATCGATTAAGAGAGGAGCGCGAGTCTACTCAGATAGACCGCCGCCTTGGTTACCATCGGTGAGGGTTAGGAAGACGAGATATCCTAAGTGACGTTTGGGGCGCATTATGGGCACTTTGGAGTTCGGTGATGCCCTTTGGATTGACGAATGCAGCGGCGTTCATCGGATCTCATCGCAGGGTATTCCAACCCTATCTAGATCAGTTTGTCGTAGTCTTCGTGGATGACATTTTGATCTATTCCCAGTCAGAGTGGAGTATCACTTGAGGATCGTTTTACAGTTGTTGAGAGACCATCGGTTATGCGCTTGAGTTCGAGTAAGTGCAAGTTTTGGCTTGCGGGGTGAAGTTACAGGACACGTGGTATCAGCATCGGGAGTGTCGGTCATTGGAAGAAGGTTGAGGAAGTGAGTTGGGGAGAGAGGCGAAGTCGATCTTGAGATGCGTAGTTTCTTGGGATTGGCTCGGTATTACAGGAGATTCATTGAGGGATTTCTCGGATTAGCGGCACCTATGACGGGATTGACCCGGAAGAGTCGGGGATTTGATTAGGATGGCCGTCACGAGGAGCGTTCGGGGAGTTGAAGAGGAGCTTACTTCAGCTCCAGGTTTGATAGTCCCGGGCGAGTGACGGGGTATCTGATGTATTGTGATGCCTCGAGGCGGATTGGGATGTGTTTGATGCGATCCGGGAGGGTAGTAGCTTATGGTTGTCAGGTTGAAGAATCACAAGCGAAATTACCACACATGACATGGAGTTGGTGGCGTAGTCTTCGCCTTGAAGATTTGGCGTACTATATAGGGTGAGAGTTGAGGAGTACTTTCCGGACCGTAAAAATTACGAAATATATTTTTACGCGGCGGGACCTCGACATGGGGCAAACGCAAATGGATGGGATTCAAGAGGATTATGACTTCACTTTGCATTACCATCACCGGCCAAGGCAAATGTGGTGGTGTTACACTCAATCGGAAGTCACGGGGCGTACTGGCTAGTGTAGCTTCTAGGGAGTGGCCGGATGCCTCAGACTATGGGACGGTTTGGGTGGCTCTACGATCGCGGCTTGGGACTCGGGGGTACCTTGGGAGTTTAGTGGCTACACCGTCTCACACATTCAGCGGTAGTTGAATCCCACGTGGCGGAGACCGCAGAGATAGTGTCCGTCGGGGGCCCGGAAATGCGATCATGTCTACGGTGACGAGGCTGAACCATTCGCCGGATGCAGTGCCAATATAGGGGGCGGGTAGTAGTTCCCGATTGGCGATTTGAGAGAGAGATTCTCATGGAGTTTCCGCGCTCGATTTGCCGTGCATCAGGTAGCCTGAAAGATGTACCAAGATCTTCGTTGCGATGCCACTAATGAAGTAGGATGAAGAAGGCGCATTAGGGGACTTTGTTCGGCGATGTCTCCAGTGTCGGCGGGTTAAAAATTTGAGCACGAGCGTGAGCTACTTCAGCCATTGGAGGTAGGCGGTGGAAGTGGGAGCGCGTCGCGTGGACTTTGTGACCCACTTGCCATAGGCGCAGCGGAGGCATGGCGGCGGTATGGGTGATGGTGGACCGACTCGTAAAGTCGGCACATTTTCTAGGCGCCGTCGCGGATGACGCCACCTTGGAGATGCAGTCGGTTGTACGTGAGAGATAGTCGGGCTACATGGGTACCGGTATCCATAATTGTCGAATAGGGACTCGAGGTGCGGCGCGCCCACTTTTGGAAGAGTTTCCAAGGCTGTAGGCTACTGCGGTGACGATGAGTGCGGCTTTGCACTCCCGGGCGGATGGTCGGTGCGGGGCGGGACTATCTGGTGTTAGAGGACGTACTACGAGCATCGTCACCGGATCATAAGGGTAGTTGGGAAGAGCTGCTTGCCCTTGAGTGGAATTACGCTGCAACCAGTTATCGCGAGGTATCCCGGATAATAGTGCATATGGGGCGTGTATGGGAGGCGTGAGCCAGTTATGTTGGGCCCAGGAATTGGGAGAGAGGCTCGAAATCATTGGTCACGATATGATTAGAGCCGCGCCGAGAAGGTGAGCTTGATACGACAGGCGATCTTCTCGCGTCGGGCCAGGCCGAGGAAGAGCTATGCGGATGTACGGCGTCGACCCTTAGAGTTGGGGTTGGGGATGGTGCTGGTGATGCTGGGAGGAGTGGTCGGGTTCGACGGCGTGGGAAGTATCCTTGCAGAGATTCATTGGGCCTTTAGAGGATCTTTCGAGAAGGATGGCGTTGTAAGCGTCGGTTGAGAAGCTTTGTGGCGGCACATGTCGGTGTCCACGGGGTGTTTCACGTCTCCATGCGCCGGAAGTATGCGCGGATCCGACTCATGTGGTGGATTAGGGACCAGTTAGAGGTTGACAACGATGGGACCTTTGAGGGAGGGACCAATGTGCATTTGGATAGCGTGATCAGGTTTTGCGGCCTTAAGACCATGAGGCTAGTGAGGTGTTATGGCGACTATGGGTGGAGGTCAGCGTGGGAGCGCAAGGACACAATGCGGGCCACCTATCCCTTCTTGTTTAGGGATGAAGGTACGTAGTTAGTCATTTAATAATTAAATGACGAGTTTACATGCATGGTAGAATGCACGTTGCATATGCATGTGTTGTGTTGTGTTGTGGTGTCACATTGGACGAAATTCTTTAAGGAGGAGAATGTAAGACCCAAGAGGAATTCAATTTTGGAAAAAGAGGGTAAAAATGTAATTTCGGTCAAAAATCGAAATTTATTCTCTATATCTCGATTAGCTAAACAGTTTACCGTTGGAATTGTCTCGCGAAATCTAGCTGCACGTCGAATTTAGTCAATTAGAACAGTCGGAGGCCCCATTTTTCGAGGCATCAAGTTTGGTGCCATAAAGCGATTTTCGATGCGACAAAGTCATATATAACACGTACTCATGTGCCGTATTAGCGTAGTGAGAAAGGATGAAAATGGACGGCCCGAGATAGTCATAGAATGTGTCAAAGCTGGGAAAAAGAATGACGCATAGTGGTGATAATGGAATTGTTTTAAGTTAGGAAAAGCCAAAATAAGCGAATAGTGCTTGTCTTCTCAATTAAAACAAGGCAGAAAAACGTGGTGGAGGAGAGGATCACGGTGGAGTTGCGAATGTGTTTTTAGAGATAACATGCTACTTCTCTCTAAAATATCAAAGCGATAAACCAAATCAGGAGTCTCCCGGGACAAGAAGGAAAGGCTGCTCTGTAGCAGAGAGGCCTGCGCGTGGACTCGGTTTGAGAACATCTTCAAACTGAGAGGTAAGGGTTTCTCCTACTTGGGTTTACACTTTATTTAAAGTGTTTTACAATGTTTCGGTTGGTTTGAGGCCTTGAAGGAATTTGTTTGATCGAATCCCTGAGCTTGGGGCCAGGAATTGTCAGTGGGGACATTTTCGATCGGTTCGTATTTGACAGGGACTGATTTGGGTAATTATATGATAATATATGGAATAAATCATGTATTGGTTTGTATGATGCCGGAAATGACCGTGAAATTCGGGTTCACTAAGTGAGCTAGATGATTGGTGATTCTTAGGGGCTTAGGGTTTAACTATTCTCGAGAATAGTGTTCACAAAATAATTTTTGTGAAATAATGTGTTTGAGTGAGTAATTCAAATAGAGTTGCTCGTGTTTGATCATTAGCCCACGTGAGCTAATTTTGATGTAATTGATGGTGAAATTACATGACATGCTTGTGTGATTTGAGGTATGTGAATATATGCGTGATTATATATTTACATGTATAATGAGTGAAATGGAATTGGCATCATGCATTCCATATGCACTGGGGCACCCTAGGACCATAGGAGTGAGTGCATGAGGTAATTCTTGAGAGAATGGTTCGGAGGGTTGTCTAAAAATAATGAATATATCGGAGGATAGTCCAAATAAAATATCAATCGTCGAAGTCGGCCCAATTGGTATACATCGGAGGGTAGTCCATACATAATATCAATCATCGGAGACGACCCAATTGATATATCTCGGAGGGTAGTCCACTAAATATAACATCGGAGACAGTCCACTACTTATATCGGAGGGTAGTCCACAAATAATAACAAATACCTTTGTTAAAAATAATGTTTCTCATACAAGGCTTAGGCAAGTGTGAGGGAGTCGGTGAGGACTCGGGGTATGAGTGTACAGGTAGACATTCAAGTATGATCATGCATTTGCTTGAATGTGTGTTTACTTTGGTGCATTGCATATGCGGCAGGTGGAGTAGCGGGTTTAGGGTGATTCGCTAGCGAGCATTAGCTCACCTGTCGAGGAACATATTTTGGTGAGGGGGCGTGAGTAGATGGCTCGTCGTAGAGACCGGCTTTAGAGAAAGTAGGTAATTTGCTTTGGCATCATTTGTATACGTGTATTAGGATGCAGAGATTTTATATGTTGTGTAAATAAATAATTGGCTCTTGTAACTATAGTACATAGTTGATGTTTATGAGTATGGTTTATGGAGCCCCAGTCAGTTTTACTCATGTTACGGATTATATTGGATAGATGGAATATAGGTTATGAGTATAAATGCAGGGGCCCAAGAGGTCATTTTTACTCTGTATAGTTGTATATGAGACCCTGTGTGGTCATTGATGTTGATTAAGGACGGGGTTATATACAGTGTCTGCGCCCGATCCCAGGAGGGTGTACGATACGGATAGCAGTAAAGGGCACACATGAGCACTAAGGTATCCTTTGTAGTATTTTGGAAGAAATTGTGGGAGAAATCATAGAATTTAGTCAACCGGAATGTGATACTAGAGAAGGGCAAGTGGTATTTCAAGAGCGATATGGAAGTCATAATGTGAGAAGATAGGATGCAAGGTGAAATAAAATAAGTTGATTTGCAAAATTAAGGGTGAGACTTAATTGCAATTAAGAGTATAAATAGGATTATAAAATGTGATGAGACAAACAAAGCCAAACTCATTTTTTTGTCTCAAAGCTGGGACTCACGTTTGGAGAGGAGAGAAAAACGAGGAGAGAAAAGAGGAGGAAGAAGGAAGAAGAAGGAGAAGGAGAAGAAAGTAGAAGCCGAGGTATGTTTTGTGCTTGACTTTATGGGTGTTTGGATTCCTAAGGTTTTGGTTTGGAGAATTATTTGCTCCTTTGTCTGGGAGTTTTGAAGATGTAGCCCCCCCGGGCCGGGTGTCCGTTGACTGCCGGTCGACCGCGGAAATCTCGTGTCTCACGTCGTGAGGCACGTACATGTATAAAGCATTGATAGGGCCACACATCCATCTGACCAAATATAAATTTTATACAAAAGAAGATTCATTTACAATTGTTTTTTATTACAATTTATACAAAACTGGGTCTCTTGCCCAGAATTTTACAAAAAAAAAAAAATACAAGATAAGGCCAGTTTGGCCATTTCTTCATTTCTAAGGCCACAGTCGTCCCCTCCCCAGTGCGTCTTGATTGCACGAAGGAGGAGTCCATGACCCGGGGTGACGATGCGATAGTGGAATTCACTCTTGGGTTACTCCCCATCTAAGTGCAATGCAATGGCCTGACAACATTGATACATGCTAATATATCACTCATGCATATATTAACAAAATTAATTCCATAAATCATGCTATTCAGTTTACAACAATAACATAAGATTAGTTCACATGGGCTAAAGCACAATCCGGCGATCCGTCTTGGAAGCGCCACGACATCACACAAACATGTTGATTTTCTCATGGCAATAATACGACACCACAAAATCAAGCAAAGCGGTCAGGTAGGCTGTACAAACATTCAGGGATTTATTCACTCGGTCCAAATCTTTTTGGGCAAAAATCACGACCATCAGACCTCGACAAATCCCCATCCATTACACATAGCCCTTAAACGAAAAGTAAAGCAAGTAGGAGAAAAACCCACACTGCCGGAGTTTGTCAGAACTCCTGGCTTTAGTACCCAGTGTAGTCACTTGCCGTGGGGAACAACACTAGCCTTCTTGCCTCGTCAGAGCTCGCCGGTCCGATCGTCGGAGCTTAGAAGGTGGGAAGCCTGCTGCTAAAACCCTCTCTTTTCTCTATCTTTCTCCGTTTTTCTCTCTCTCCTTCTTATTCCCTCCCCGAACCGGGTTGGAAGACTTGAGTCGAGAGAAAGTCCTCTCAATGCCACGTGTCCATTTCTCATTGGACACCTTAGATTACCATCCCATTTATCAGTAACTTGGATTCCCACTCCAATGGCATGATGCCATGTGTCACATGTGAGCCCAGCCCAGGCTCGATGTTTGACTCTCCCATAGCTTGACCGTGGCACCTCTTGGGCCACTCATAAAGTGTCAAGTGTCAGCGCTCCTCGTGCCTCGAAAAGTGAAATTAATTTGTGCGAATTGAGGTGTAACTAGATTTCACGAGCCGATTCCAGCGGTGAAATCCGTTTCGTCATCAGAGATACAGAAAAATTGGGATTTTGGCCAGAAATTCTGTATCCTTCCTTAAAAATCTGGATTTTCCGGGGTCTCACAAAAGAGATCACCCAAACCCTAGATTTTGTTGAGGTTTATGGAATTAAAATACGATTGGTGTAAAATAAACGTAGGTCATCGTATTTATATGGTTTATAGAAGAATTGGTGGACACTGGTTGATTTCGCTAAGATTTTCACGCTTGGGTTTTGTGGTATGAATTTCCAAATCACCAATTCAAGTGTTGTGGAGTTGTTTAGGTTAGATTTCATGTGGTTTTGGTATTATGGAATAGTTGTAAAGGAGAATGTTAGGTTTTAAAGAATTCTTTATCAAATTTTTGTAAAACTATTTTGTTTTGATTTATAGATTAAGTTATAATCATCCGAATGAATTGATTCAATTGGTAAAAACCATAAGAGATAGGGCTACAAATATATAGAAGGACTAAGAGCAAATTGTAGCTCTAAGGCTCCCAATCTGGACTGAAAGGTGAATACATGTAGGCTCAGCGATTATGCTATTTTGGAGTATTGTTGTAGTGTTTTGGCCATAAGTGGGTTTCCTCCTCAGAGTGAGTGATTCAAATTATGGGTAAAATAGACTTACAGGGGAATAATTTACGAAGGAAGTGCAAGAAAATGTGACCCTAAAGTGCCCAGAAAGTTTTCTAAGTGGGTATGTGCGGGATTACCGTTACGCAATTTAGATGTCAGATATAAAATCTGATAAGCTTGAGTTTTGGTGATCCAAATTGGGTGATTCCAATTGGAGAAGAAACCTTATAACCATAGCTTCAAATGAGTGAATAAAAAATTTCCAATTTATGGAGTTAAGACCCCAAAAATCAAGGATAATAGTAGGTGATTCAGTGAGCTAACCAATTTGGCATCAAAGAGCATGCTGTAAGCTTGTGTTAGGTGGTTGAGGAGTCTTAGAGAAGATTTTAAATTGAAAATTTAAAGAGATGTCGTGGATATATAAAGGAATGATGCGGAGAGTTTCGCGAATTTTGAAGACCGTTTGAATAATTTTGGGTATTAAAGTCCAGGAGAGTATTGGAAAAGGTTTATAAAATGAGTGGTTTTTTGTTAGGGCTTTTTAGTGCTCGAATTAAATTATTAATTTGGCTTTATATGAATGTTGTGTGACCCTAAAGTGACTTGGAAGTGTGAAGTACATTAGAGTTTTCTGCGCTATCTGTGACGATTAATACGTTCTTAGTGATGGATTGGTGTGTGTGAAATTTAAGCGAGAGCGGGAAAGTAGTGGGTTGTACTCGAGTTTGGGGAAGCAAGAGGTGAGTGTTAGCGCATTTTTTGAATCTTGGTGTATTATTATTATATTTGTTTTACCTTTGGTATTTAATGGTTTTAATTGTAAACCATGTTTAAAGCAAAGAGAATATTTGTGAAAACAGGCCTAACTAAAATCCTGAGTTCTAGCCAATGAAGCCCAGGTCGGAGGTATTACGTACGTGCGCGATGGAGTTAGGATATAAGTACATGCATTTGGTTTTCCACGGTCGTGACGTAAGGTCATGCATCATGGCATTTAAAGGAGACGAGGGCACGTACGGGGGTATATAAGGTTAAATTCCCAACTAAATTATGTTGATGGAGACAGAAATTGATTCCATATATTCTTTGAAAAGGTAGCGTGGGCGAGGCCCTTCCACAGGTAATGCGGACCCGAGGTCCTTCCCACGGCGGTCGTACGAGCTCCGTGTTCGCTCAGGGTAACAAGCGGGGAAAGGCCTCAGGTGGTTGATGATTTGCTCGCGTCACTTATCTGAGTTTGAAAAAATCAACCATTGGTGCACGGTTGAGTGAGCTCCGTGTTTGTTTCAATGCTTGATTGAGCCCAGGCTCCCATTTTTATTTCAAAACAAACGGTTAAGCCCAGGCTCCCGTTTAGATTTTAAAGCAAACGGTTGAGCCGGGCTCGTTTTTATTTCAAGCCCGGTTGAGCGAGCTAAAGTATTTGAAAAGTTTAAAAACTTTTAAAGCGAAGTTTATAAAATTTTGGGAAACTTTTAAGCTTGAGGTAAAAGCAAGCGAGAGATTTTGAGTTTGTAAACTTTCCAAGCGAAACAAGTATAAAAGTTTTGGGAGCTTTTAAAGAAAAGCAAAGCAAAGCAAGCAGCAGTATGGAAGTTTAGAAACTTTTCATGGCTCAAACAAGATTCTGGAAAATATCTTGTAAAGTTTTCTTGGATTTTGAGATATTTTGAGGAAAAGAAATCGCTTTATAAAGCATACACTTCATTTGAAATTTCGTTTAGGCTTATTATTTTCTGTTTTAAAACTATTTTCCAGGTGCAGATGCGCGGTGTGGGCGGTTAGGATTCTCGACCCGTATTTGTCTTTTAACATTAATCTTATTTGTGTGAAATCTTTGAATTTGTATAAAGGAATATATGTATGTACATAAGGTGGTTTTTTGAAAATGTGTGGAGCTTGAGGCTCTTTTGAAGAATGTTGTTGGTCCTTATATTTCAAGTAGTATAAATTGTGTATCTGAGTTTTGAGACATATACCATATCTGGTGTTATCTTTCGCGAGAATTTATAAAATCATAAAAAAAGAGTTTAGAAAAGAAAAAAATTTATATGAGATTGGAAGACGAGCAATACGAGCTTAGCTTCCGCAGATTTCTGGTCGTTAGAGGTGAAGTGGGATTTACGTGGAGTGGCGGCACACTGTGTGTGGGGTGGGGTGTGTCGGGTGATGTATTTGGGTAGGCTCCTAGGTACAAAGGAGACTACGCCCATTTAAATGAAATGTCGGGTCTGACATTCCGCAGTGTTCCATTGTGTGGGTGGTCGATGGACCCAGGGATCGGGGTGTCACACTATTTTTGTAAAGAATTAATATATCTTGTTGGTAGTCATCAACGCGAGGTGCTCTGCTAAGAAAACCTTTTCTTCTTGGTGGTTCCTCCACCATATCTTTATTGCTTCAAGAGCGACATACGGTTGTGGGTGTCGATGGATGAGTTCTTAGCTGTTAATTTATGAATTCTTGATTTCCTTTATGTTTCCCGACAAAAAAGACGGCGAATATGATTCATGATTTCTCATAATAGATCTCAGCTTTTCCGGCTTCACCACCAAGGCATTATACAGTCGGAAAAACAATCCAAAAGCACCCAACAAAGCTAAAGATATGAACACTTTAGCAACTGCCTGGGTTGTATTTCTTTCTTTTAGTAAGCTGGGGGCCATTTATAAAACGGTTCTGTGGGGGCCACCAGGCAAAGCCATCACGCTTCGGCCCCCAAAAACACAAAAAAAATGCTAAGAAAATAAATTTCTCATGGTTTCTTCTTAGAAAATATAATAGAAAATCAAATATAGCAAAGTGCTTGAACTTTTATACGAGATAAGCGAATAAAGTAAGGTTTGAGTAAATATATATAATTAATTTATTAATTTTGAACCTATTTTAGGAGCATGTTTGTTTCTGATTTTTAAATTTTGTTTTTTTGTTCCAAGAAACAAGGAGAAACGAAAATATAAAATAGCGATTAGTTCGGCTGAAAGCGAAAAACTATTTAATTTGAATAATAAGAAACGATTCGAAAGAACCTTGAAAATCGTGTATTTTAAAATATGAATAAATAGGCCATACATTTGCTTTGAAACTTCGTATATTTCTTTCTATCTTTTTCGAGGTTAAGATAGACGATAATAATTTTTTATTTTTAGTCTTTTTTGGATTCATTTTTTAATTTCTTTCCTACATCTTCACTTGTTTGAGAGCGCCTTAAGGCACCTTGTAATGGGATTACATCGTGTTGTCATTTGAAGTCGTTTATTTTCTAGTTTTTGAGTACTGTGTGGGGTAAGCCCAAAAGGGCAATGTCTATCGAATGGGCGCCCATAGTTAAAAAACATTTAGCCCACTGATCGGTCTGCTTCAAAACATTTAGCCCCAAAGTCCATATTAAAGGGCAACCAACCAACGGCCAACACCTACCCCAGACAGTTTTGTGTTTTTGCCTGATAATACAAACTTTTAGTTATTTTCGTTTTGACCCACATTTTCCATGTATTTTTACTCAATGGCTGAGCACTCCCTCTTTTTGTCAAAAATGCCCCGCTCTCAGAAACATCGAGCATTATTCAACAGCCTTTTGTATTTCCTTCCGCTGTTCTTTCTTTCGGAGATTTTGGGCCTGTTTTTGTTTACGGTTTTTTAAAACTGTTTTTCGAAAAATAAGAGCAGCCAAAAAGAAAGGCAGAAAGCGCGTTTAATTTTTCGGTTTATTTTTTTGTTTTGAAAAGCCTTGTGAAATCTTTAAATTAAACGAAATTATTTTGAAACCTTACGAAATAGTATTTTCGTGTTTTAAAATTTGTTTAACCAGTTTGAAACCCGGCTAGTAAGCAGGTCATATTTGTTTTTGTTTTTTTAATTCGGTGGTGATTAGAAATGAAGCATTCTTTCGTCGCGAATCGATTTGATGAATAAATCCGATCCTTTTTAAGTCACGCAATAATTTATCTACTCATGCAAAATAAAATGTTTTAAGTTACAAATATTGAAGTGTTTGTTAAAGTAGCTCATTTTAAAAAAAAATGTTCGGAGCATATATAAAAAGACAATTTACCTGTTAAAAATAATAAATAATGAAAAACTATCTTATTTACTCAATTACCTTCAGTAATTATATAATAATATTAAAAAAAAATCCCTTGTCTATTCTTTACAATACAAGAACAAATTCTCATTAGGAAAATCCATTTTTAGTGTCAAAACTTTTGTGATTTAGGAAATTACAGATTATGTAACTAATTTATGGTTAGGCTTATAGAAACATGTAACAATTCTTTAAATTTGATCAAAATAATTAAAGAATTAAGTACTACTAGCTCAAAGATTTAAAATAATGTCAAATGGCATAAGGGTAATTTGAAATAGCTCATGAGGTCTGTTTAAAAAAAAAGACGGTCTTGTTTCATGAAATAAGTTCATGTTTTTGTATATGAATACATTTGTGGAAGAAAGTGGTTTCCAACTTGTATATTTGGAAAATTTTAATTAATCTGTTCCTTTATCCCCTTATTATATGATGCTTTATTTCCCATCTCACTATAGCAAAAGTCCCTCCCTCCACAAGCCCAAGCCGTGTGAGGTTGGAAGCTAGGCTTGAACTTTTTATTAAAAAAAAAAGTAAAAAAAAAAATATCCTCCTATCCCTAGGAGAATCGCCTAAAATAAAAGCATAAAACTTCCTTTTATATCACTATCAAAAGAAAGCTCATACTAAATGGTTGCCACTTGATAGTCATCCACGAGGTCCACACAATTTTTTATTTTTCTTCAAAATTTTATTTCATTCCACTTTTAGACTCTATTTTTCTATGTATTTTCTTTTAAGTGTTGCTACGATATAAGCGATATAAAAAAAAGTATTTATAATTTTATAAGGAGGTAATGTTTTTGTCATTTATTATAAAGGAGGAAGAAAATGGATAATAAGTATTTGTATCATTTAAGCTTTTCTGGCTTTTAAATTAGCGCCAAAATTTTATATTTTTGAAAATAATATTTGACACCGTAGTATCACAGAACATTTTCTTTTTTTATCTTTCATTATTTTTCCATTTTACTTCTTTTTATATTTTTAGTACTTTTTGAGTTCGAAACATGAGTTTACTTCAACGTACTCGAAGGATTTACTAAGGTACAATTTTTGCGTCACGATCATGGAAAGAGAAAAAGTTAATTTATTGTAAGTTTTAGAGAAAGTTGTTAGGTGAATCAGTATAATTTGATCAATGGTGACTTCTGTGGTTTTTCTTATCTGCATGATAGTTTTTGATTTTTCACTTAAACAGTCTTAGGGAGGGGACCACTTTACCCAATTTCTTATTTTCTCCTTTCTGTTTTTGCTGTCTGGGTTGGTTTTTGCCTTTCTTTTTCGGTGTAATTAGAATCTGTTTGTGAGCCCTTTTGTTTGGCTTGAGTGGTGCGTAAAAAGCATGACATAAGATTCAACCATTTTCTCATTCTCTCATCTGTTTTTCTCTTCCCTGGTTATTCTCTCTCTGTTTTTTCCTTTTCCTCAATCTTCCCTTTCTTCTTTGTTTCTGCATTTCTTTCTTCTTCCTCTTGCAGAAACAACTAAAATTAGGAGACACCCGCTCGAAGAGTGCTACCAGCGATTTCGTCTCGGAGCAGTGACCCAGACGTATCATTATACTTTGTTGTTGCTGGGTGATATGTAATTATAATTTGTTCATATTAAATCAGTATTAATCTATGAAAGTCATACTAGAAGCATCCATAGCCTTTTTTTTGTGGATTGAGTGGTACATGGTAGTTTAACATTAAAACTGTTTTGTTCCTGTTATCCTTAAAAGTTCATACCAAAATAAGTAAATTCCAATATCATTAGTTACGAGCTACCCTCTCTCTACTTAAAAAAAGCAGAAAGAGTGAATCCTGTTCTAGCAGATTTGAGATTATGTGCTGATAGTGATGACCTAATACCATTGAAAATTCCAAGACTCCTCTCACCAATGTTTCGAGAGATTGAGTTGAGTTGGGGTTAAACCTTGCTGTAGTTCACAAACTTAAGTATGCAACATCAATATTTTGAGCTTGAATTTCTACATAGACTGAGAGCTTGAGCTGGGCTGAAACAGTGATATAGTTCACAAACTTAAGTGTAGATACAGCTTAGGAAAAAGTGACAGAGCCTTGTGGTCTTGAGGTCAGTCACCCACCGTGACACTATACTCATAATCAGATAGCAGGAAACATAGAATGGGCATTTTGGCTTCTTATGGCCATTAATCTTTTTTCCATATGCTTAGTACCTAAGTTAACTCATTTGCTTTTTTATGTTATGTGAAACACCTTCTTTTTCCTATCATCATCACCCCTATGTTTGTTTTTCAGGCTTCTGTTTCTTATTGTATCCTGAGAATACAATAAGCATCTGATAGAACATCCAGAGAATACTTTTCGGATACTTCTTCTTTACATATGTGAATTTCGCTTTGCAGTTCTGTACATCTAAGCATTTTCTAGCACTTAGTTGTTTGTGGTTTGCAGTTCTGAAGACTCGTGTTATGGGTGCTTTATTAGGATATGCTTTTGTAGAGTTTGGAAATACCAAGGTTATATTCTATATGTGTGAGTATTTGTTTGTCCTAAATTTTTTTTTTAATAATTTTATTATTTTTATCCTAGACTATATTTTGGACATGAATTCCTACCCTTGCTCGAAGTTTTTCTCTTTGTTGTAATGGGGTTTATTGAGTGATGTATTATTTGAAGGATCGGCCCAGGATGCTCGTGGGCAGGGGACCTCGTGACTCCGATGGATATAGAAGCTTTTCGCTAAACGGTCGAATAAAATGTGAGCAGACATTTAATCACTTAATATCTTTTCCCCAGTAAATAATGCAGGCCAGTGATAAATTTTTTTTTCAAACGGCAGATTTTTTGGAAAATTGGCGAGTTTCCTCTTGTTTCGGACTCCCAAATTTACAAAACATAAAAACATTTAAAACACTTCTAATCTTTCAATCCTCAACTTCTCAACTTCCATTTTAGGACTCGTCCACAACCCAATCAAATGATATATACTATACACATAACATTTATTCATTTCAAATCATCAAAACATTCAAACTACTTTAATTAACCATTTTTTTTCAAAAGATTGGGCTTGAAGCTAGGACTTAAGCTAGGCCGCTAAATACCTCGTGCGAGGATCAGAAAGCGCGTAGTTCGCTTAAAATATATAC
The DNA here is from genome assembly GCA_016808115.1 of Tetrastigma voinierianum. NCBI lineage: Eukaryota > Viridiplantae > Streptophyta > Magnoliopsida > Vitales > Vitaceae > Tetrastigma > Tetrastigma voinierianum. The sequence goes on along the minus strand of JAEQBH010005294.1, from coordinate 54,788 downwards.
ATCTATGCATATATACATGACAAATTATTCGACATATAAAATATCTGGCCCATTTATCTGATACGATTAACGTGCTTCGTCTCCTCGATGGCTCGACTCTTTGTGCAGGGAATACTCTCTGCGGTGCATCTCGGTTCTGAAAAGGTTCTTACAAAACATATGGAAAAGAATGAAATTTAAAGGAGCCCGAGTGTACATTCATTAAGATAACATTTTCGGTATATATCGAAATAATCTGTATTGCTCTGATTAAAATCCATTTATGCCTTAAACTTTCTTTCTTTCTTTCTTTATTTATTTCTTTCTGATAATAAATACTTATACAATTAAAATTCATTTATGCCTTAGGGTATGCCTCGAAACTTCTTTCTTTCTTTATAATAAATACTTATACGATTAAAATCATTTATGCATAAGCATTTATGCGCCAGCTTTTTAACAACTGATGGGCAGGGATAAGCAGTGAAACAGTTAGGGTCTCTTAACGGTGAGGACAGTCTCATTCAAGTCATAACCACTACACTTCGGAGAAACTCACGCTTTGCATAGAGGAGTTCCCTGAATATTGAGCTTCTAATGCCACGGATTCTCTCTTATGACCTGTTACCTCTTGAACTATGTTCTCTGCTCTGCCTCTCAAATCTTAAAACAGACATATGCGGATTGCTCTGAGGTCAACCGCAGCTAGGTAGCCAGGGTTAGGGTATGACTCCAGTGAGCAACTTCTTGAGAATACGTTATAAATCGGAATTTAAAACTCTTTGCTCATTCACAAAGCCATATGTACCTATATAAATCTCATTATGTCTTTACAACGTTTTAAGCGTGTGTCTTGTATAACGTGCATCATATATATTTAACATAATCATATATATTGATGCAAGATAAAACATTTCACATGCATTAAAATAACCTTCCACATGTCTTCACCTTTAGCAAAATCATTGCCCTAAAACTTTTCAATGGTACAATTAAAACCATGCACTTTAAAACTCAATTGGTAAAATATCATTTTACACACTCATAGTTCAAAACAATCCAAGCTTGCTTCGTCGATTCGTTTCGTCCAGATGGTCATTTTCACCTTTTTCAAAGAAAACGCGGCTCCAGTGTCATAAGCAGGTACAATTGACCATACGCATTCGTTTAAAGTAAATGAACAAATTCTGTAGCCAACTGCGCCCGGCTCATTTTATTGACCTTTTTCCAACAATCTTTCACATAGACTTTATGGTACCAAATTATTAACGGTCTTCAAAATTTACAAACTCTCAGTCCAGTCCCTTTATATATCGATGACATGCTCTTTTCAAATTTTGATTTAAAATTCGCCTAAAAAAGCGCCAATGGCATAACACAAGTTATTGTATTTTACGCTTAGATGACTCAATTTGGCGAACAAAATGCGCACATAAGCTCCACTTTGACAAATTTTACGGGCACTTTAAGGATTCTGATTTGCTTGAACTTCCTTCAAGTGAATTTTCCCTTAGAGTCTATTTTAACCAACAACTTAGATCCGCTAAATCGGATCAATGAGCAAGTTATAGTCAAAAATCGACAAATGGTCGAAGCAGCGGAAAGCGGAAGCGTTCGCATCGCGAGAACGGATAGTAGAAGCACACATGGCGCTACTTTGAATAAATTTTAGGCCACTTATAATCAAGTTTAATGATGCCTTTACATAGGTTTGATTCTCGCGAAGAGCCGATTTCTTAAACTGACTTGGATACTCAAATCGGATCAGAAATATAGACAAGATTATGGTCGAGGAAATCACGACGAATGGTCGAGAAGCGAAATGGCGTTTACGCATCGCGAGAGGCTGCGAAAATGACGAGTGTTTCTCTTCCACTTTTTTTCGCTCTAAACACTCCAATCTAATGCCTTATACCCATTTAACATATCACAAAATTCACTATCAATTCCACAACAATTCCACTACCTTTCTTTTTTCAAACCTAACCCTAATCCATTTCCTTCTGATTGTCTCCAAATCGTCATTCAGCTAAATACCACAATTTACTTGTCAATGGAAAAGTCAGACATTAGATATGAAACATCGAATACTAACTTTCCTTATTAAAACTTCTTACATTCTTGGATTCCTTTGGCTCCTCTCCTTGCTACCACTTGTAGAGCATATGACTTGAAGGAAGAAAAAATCGTGCTCTCTATTAATCATGAATTTTCTTCCACTCTCTTAACCGCTCTTTTCTCTCCTTTTCTCCACTTCTCTTCTCTCCTGCAGGTACTTCTTTTGAGAGACCAAAATGAGACTTTTTGTTTGTCTTCCGTTTAATATTCTAATCTTTCCTTTAATTACATTTGGTCCCTTGAATTTAGCTGTTCAACACACTTTGCCATTATTGAGCCCATGAATCTCATTGGTCCATTCTCATGATATTTTAAATCTTAACTTAGCCCGTTAAGAAAGATTTTGATTGAACTCTCATGATAAAATATCTCGAATTATAGCGTATTTTATCTCAGTTTCACCTTATCACCTTTTATCTTAGATTAAATGTCCAAAAATATTCTATGGTCGTCTAAACTTCCGGTGACCATGAAATATTCTAATTAAATCCTTCACGATTAGTTCAGACTCTGAAATCACCAAATCGGATTTAAAATCATTAAAATGTGCATCAGACTGATAAGCGTATTATTATCGAGATTACGTTTGGATACTTACGAAACTATCTAAGCGAACTCTGTTTCCACTCAGTTTGATTTCGTTAGACTCTATGATATATTAGGACATTTTCGTATTTTGACCCAATTCCGAAAAATTTCGTGCTTGTTCCGAGGTCGATCCGAAATCGGCTGATGACAAATACTGTCTCTTAATATCGGTTCAAAGTCATAAGGCGAAATTTACTAAATTCCTTTACCAACCCCTCGATGGGATATAATGAAAAATCATTATTATTAGGGCATTCGATTCTGATTTAGAAATTCAGCCGGCGTATCCAAATGAGGTCCGTACGTTCTAAATTACAGCTACCCTCGTTTTACATAATTGGACCTCTAATCAGTTCAAAAACTACTATTATAACATTCAATCAGGTTGGGGTTTTACATTATTTTTCATCTTGTTGTACAATTGCATTTTGGATATATGATTCTGCAAGAAAAATTAATGGTCAATGCGCTACAATTTCTTCAATTGATGTGCAGCAAGGAAACACATCCTTCCCAGTTGCTAAATGAAAGAGGGTAACAACAAAACGAAATGGATATGCAGAGAATCCTATGCTTATTGGAAAGGCAACATCTATATGTGCCCAGTCAGAAAACAGCTTTCCAGATGCCATCAAACCAACCAACAAGACTGGCATGCTTGGATTTTTCTCATAGTAACAAATATTCATGATTCTAGATCCCAATCTTTCCAGTCTACATAAATGATGCTGATAGCTTCAAGGTTTGCAGGATTGGGTTCGAGAGACTAGTAATGGATTCAAAGGTTCAGATTTAGCAAGCCAATGCACTCCTTAGGTGAAGAAAAAAATGATCCATTTGGAGAGAAAAATTTTGAGGTTTTTTTTCTTTCTTTGTGTTTAAGTTCTGATCATGACCCGTTATTTCACGTTGGTATAATTGATATCCAGATACAATATCTACGTAGAGGGAATCACATGGTCAGTGAGTGAAAAATACATTCTGAGTTGTAATAGAGGTGAACCTAGACGACTATTCTCCAACGTGATAAGGCTGATTGGGAGAGGAAGGCTACGTTGCTGCTAGGGCATTCCTATTCTGTTGAAGGATAATATTGTTGCAACTAAAGACAAGATGAACGCAACAGCTAGGTCATTTGCTTTGCTTAAATCTTTTGTTGGTTCACGCTACATCTCATCACTGTTGTGCCCAGAACTGGCCAAGGTTGGATAAGTTAGGATCAAAAAAACTCGATTTTTTGGCTTACATTTTGGTTCTCATCCTCCTCCCCAGAAAAGTCCTGTAAACATGTACAGTTATTGATGAATGATGAAGAGACATACTATACCCAATTGTATTCTTTCAATTCTGAGAAATGAAAAAGCTTTTCTGTATGCGTAGTAGAACTTGTTTCCTCTTGGCAATTTTCTATTGTCGGAAAGCGGATCTTTCTCTTTGATATGATATAGATAAAGATCATCCAAAAGCTCCCAATCATCAATGGAATCAATTTTATATATATATTTATTTAATTAACACTAGATGGCAATCTACTTCCAAGTTGAATGACCGGCGAAATCTAGTTAATACAGCAATGTCCATCCATTCCATGTCTCCACACTATTTCTCCTTCTTCTAGTCTTACCACTTTCAGCCAAAGTAATTGTTTCAAAAAGGATAGAGGACAACTCTCAAATTAGAACTATGTTCAAGAAAATCAACCCTTTCTTCCCATGGATTATCACATTTGGGCTTGAAAAAAAGGCACTCTCTGTTTCACAGGTTGGGGAAATTATAAGCTGTGAACAATAATTCATTAATCACCAGGGAATCTAGTCAATTGAAGTGAATGCATGATCATTTGTCATTTGTCGGTATGAATTCTAGATTCCTTGTTTATATTATTGTAAAGAGACCATTGATGAGAAGATTGACTATCCCAAAAAGTAATCAAGGGAACATAACGTTAAAACATAAGATGTCACCGCCGGGAGCAAAATGGAATGTATCCAAATACCTCCCAAGTTTTTGATATTGATCTCTGCTTATGTATAGTTTTGAGATATGAAATTGCTCTTCAAATTATAAGTTACTATATATATATATTGATTGGAAAAGTGTTGCTGATTAATGAATCACTAATATTGTTAATATCACAAAAAAAAACAAAAAAGTAAAAAGGAAAAAAAATTATTTCAATGTCATAAACAAAATTACATTTATAATGACAAAATAGATTATTTGCTCACATAAAAATATAAAAGCCATTTGCAATAAGCAATACATAATAAAATGAGAGTGGAGCAAGTTAACTTCTTCATGTTGCTCGCCTATGAGTGCTCATTTTATGCCTTACAATCATCTTGTTAATGTTCTTAATGCTAATCCACATTAAGCCATTCAAAGTTTTCCACTTAAGAAATGAGAAAAACCGAGAGAAAACTCCATTTACCGCCCACATCCGTGAGATCCTATCAATGTGATTTTTCCAATCAAATCCACTTTCAAATCCCGCTTCTATTTCTTTGTAGCGTTCGCCGTACATCTCTCGAGCAATCTGAATCCACATAATCCCGGGTTTCCGTAGTATTTAATCATTTCCAAATGTTTGAAATTACTGGGCCTGACAGATAAAACCAAGAAAGATGATTTGGAGAAAAGATTCAAAACTCAAGAAACGCCAAACTTATTATTAGTTCTTGAGGAATCTTCCACTTTCACCTTGCTCATAAGAAAAGTGTCCAAGGACCAGATCTTCAAATTTCAAAGATAATGGATGTGTCCCGTGGAGGTAGTTATGAGACAAGTTGAGCCGTTGAAGTGAATTAAGATTCCCAATGCACTCTGGAATCACTCCTCGAATTTATTACTGAAATCAATTGCTGTGAAAGTATTCAAGATTTTCACAAATCTTCAATCTCCGACCCTTTTATCGTCACCATCACGACCTCGACACTATTGTCCCCCATGTACTTCTCTTGTCATGTTACCTTCATCTATGTTCATTGTTGCTTAAACTTCTCAAAACATTTCAGCAGTCATCGAAATCATTGTGTTAAGATCAATGATTCTTAGGCTCATGAATGGGGATTTGATTTTGGAAAACCCTATATGACCATGGAAATGATTAGAGCGCAAAACAAGAACTTGTAACTTTGGAAGAGCTCCCAACCAATGGGGAAACATATCATTTATTTTGTTATTTCCAAGGTCTATAACTTCAAGTTCTCTACAAATGATCAAAGATCGAGGTACTATGCCCTCCAATTGATTACCATTGAAGTTAAGAGTCTTGAAAGAATTGCCCTTCAAAAATGTTTCGGGCGGCGACGCCGTGAATTGATTTCTTCAGAAATTCAAAACAGGCATTCGCTAAAATTTCCCAAACAATGAGGAAGCATACCACCCAAGTTGTTATGAGATAAATCAAGAACGCCCATGGAACTCGCTTTGCAAATCAACAGTGAGATTTCTCCACTCAATTGGTTATGGGAGACTGAAAAGAAAAATGTAGAATTTGGAGGAGTTGGAAGTGGTCCTTAGAAAAGTTGAAATGAAGATCAGAGTATTCATACTAGACCATGAAGCATCTCAAACCCACTTCTATGGAGTTATAAGAGAGATCTATGTGAACAATGTATCCTTTCTCCCTATCGCTCCATGAAAACATTCCAATTAATGTTATTGTGTGAAAGGTCTAGAGTCCGAATGCTCGGTACTTAGTTGTAATGAATGTATACACAATCTATATACGTTGTTTGAAAGATCAAGGTAAGTAAGATTTATAAGTTTTTCAAACTTGTTTGTTTGTGAACACCACTCAAGTTATTTGAAAAGATAAAGAGATGGAAAGGTTCACAAGTTCAACATTGTTGGAATTGACCCATTTAACTCATTCATACTCAAATCAATCTTCTCCAATGAATCAAATTGGAATTCACCAATATGACCAGTGAATTTATTATGACTGAGATCTAACTCTACCAATGATGGGAGAGTATACAACCAAGATGGTATTGTCCCATTGAACAAATTATACCTTAAGTGCACAGAGGATAGACTTGAAAACCATATACAGAAGAAGGAATAGCCCTTCTAGTTGATTATCAGAGAAGTCTAACCTATAAAGGTTTGTTAGATTTCCAATTGATGGTGGAATTCTGGCCGCTGAAATTGTTTCCGGAAAGGTCTAATGAATCAATTTCTAAGATTATCAAAAAATTTTGGGAATTTTACCACTAAAATGATTTTCATTGAGACTCAAGGAAGTGATTTGTGTGAGGTTCTCTAGAGAAGCAGGGATGGACCCTAAGAATTGGCAATTTGAGAGATCCAAAATCTGTAAAGACTTCATATTGCTGATTAAACTGGGGATCGACCCTGAGAATTGGCAATGGGAGAGATCCAAAGTCTGTAAAGACTTCAGATTGCTGATTGAACTGGGGATCGACCCTGAGAATTGGCAATGGGAGAGATCCAAAGTCTGTAAAGACTTAAGATTGCTGATTGAACTGGGGATCGACCCTGAGAATTGGCAATGGGAGAGATACAAAGTCTGTAAAGACTTCAGATTGCTGATTGAACTGAGGATCGACCCTAAGAATTGGTAATCGGAGAGATGCAAAGTCTGTAAAGACTTTAGATTGCTTATTGAAGCAGGAAGCTCTCCACTGAAATTTGTGAATGATAAATCCAAGTTGATAAGGGAATTGTTCTCACTGAATCGTGGGAAGTTTCCATTGAGGTAATAATTTCCCCATAAGTCGAGAAGCTCGAGTTTCGGAAGATGAATGTCATTGTCAGGGAATCTCCCATGCAATCCAGAATGGTGAGATCGTAGATATCAAGCAAAGACTGATTTAGCAAGGAATTAGAAAACTGAAAAGATGGATATACCTCGGAGGTGAAGCTTTTGCAACTTGGTTAAATTTTGAACCAGAGAATCAAAGCCATGCGGGGCAAATTCTGCTTCCCAATTCCGAGAGAGATCAAGTGAAACCAAGTTGGAGAGGTGAGAGATTTCTGGTGAAATTAGGCCTGAAAATCCAGAGTCTGAGAGATCGAGATGCGTCAAGCTGGAGAACCAACCAAACCCAGCTGAAACAGAGGACCCACTGAAATTGTTGAAAGCAAGGTTAAGCCTTTGGAGATGAGGAAAGCGGAAGAGGGTAGAGTTGGAATGGATGGTTCCAGAGAGCCAACTGCAACTGAGGTCGAGCTCAATCACATGGCCAGTCACCAAATCACAACTGACCCCATCCCATGAGCAGCAATCACTACCCTCCTTCCAATACTCTGTTTTCGGATAAGAAGTGGTACCACCATACTCATCGCAATACCAAGAAATAGAATTGTCGATAGAAAATGATTGCTTGAATTGAAGCAGAGCAAGGGCCTGGCCATGAGAGCAGATTTTGGTGGAATTAGAGAAAGAGAAAGAGGAGGAAAGAAGAAGGTGAGAGCATGAGAGGAAGAAAAGAAAACAAAGCAGTAGGAGTTTAGACATCATTATTCTTTCAAAGGAAATTGAGAGAGAGTGAGTTGAGGTGAGAGAAATGGTGGTGAGAACACTCCAATTTATGAACACATGATGAAGCGTGGAGAACTTGGTCGGAAATTTCGAAATCATAATTAAAGCAAGACTTTTCTTGTCACTAATTTCCAGCACATTCTATAAAAGGGGAAGGGTACCTCCAACCTATCACTGTTCAAATGTGAACGTTAGAAAATTTTCCATATTCTCAAATGTGACTTTTTTTTCTTTTCTTTTTTTAACCAAGCTTTGATTTATTTTCAAATATGTTTTTTAAAAGTAACTTATTAAATTAGTACCTACCATGCTTTGAATTTGGATTGTTAAAATGGTTACTATGACATTTTACCAAAAATATATTTGAAATATAAAAAAATAAGTTTGTAGCAATATTTTTTAAAACTATTCAATCTAATTACATTCATTAACTGGCGGCAAATGGTTATTAAGAAAAGTATTACAATATAGAAGGAACCAATATGAGAGAAAAATGAAAACAAAAACCTTAAAAGCAAGTCTACGCAGACCTCAATCCTTGATAACAAAAACCATTAAGAAAAAAAAATGGAAAAAGAACAAGACCTCAAAATTTAAAAATAATGTCGATGGCATAAGGGTGATTTGAAAGACCTATGAAAGTCACTATTTAAAAAAAAAAATAGTCTGTCGTGTTTCATGAAATGAGTTCGTGTTTTATATGAATACATTTGTAAAGAAAGTGGTTTCAAGCGGTATCTTTTGACTTGTGCCATCCATAATGTTGACAAGCTGGTCAAACACTTTGGAAAATTTCAATTAATCTGTTTCCTTGTCCCCTTCATTATGATTTGTTGTTGCTGAATGACTATTGTTAAATATTGAATTTGTGATTTATATTTTATTCAAATCAATTAAATTCTCATGAAGAAATCATACCGGAAGAAATCATACCGGAAGCATCCCATGTTTTCTATTTTTTTTTTCTTTTTTTGTGGATTGGAGTGGTACAAGGTGGGTTGTTCAAGTCAAACACTAAGGTCCTTTAGTTCATGTTTTTTAAAGCGATTCTGAAATTTTTTAAATCACGTATAATACTATTTTGGTTGTTGAAAACAATTCTTGGTTTTCTTTCATGTTTTTAAAAAAATTAAGCACTAAATCGCTGTTTTCTATGCTTTTCGTTTCTGGAAACCGCTTTTTCGCTCGAAAAACAAGTATAACAAAGTTATAAAAATACAGTTAACACATTTTGGTTTTTAGTTTTTTCAAAAGCAGTTAAATCAAGGGATTCAATCAAAGAAAAAGAGTAAAAGGTAGGTTCTTAACTATGTATAGAAGAAAGATAAACCTTTCTTTCATATGGATTATCACATTAATTTCAATGTTGGCTTGAGAAAAAAAGGCATTGATCAATTCCTTTCTCTAACACTGGTTAGAGATTATAATCTCTAACACTGGTTAGCGATTATAAAGTAGGAACAATAATTCAATCAATCCAATTGGAATCCGATCAATTGAAGGAATTGAATCATTTGTCATTTGTCGGTTTTAATCTATGTCTCTCTTGTTTAGATTATTGTAAAGAGACCATTGGTGGAGAAGATGTTACCACTTTTTCTATGAAAAAATGACATATATCGAAATACCTATCACAAGTCCTTAATATTTATTTGTTAAGGTATGATTTACAAAATATGACAGTTTGAATTTCAAGTCACTATATTGATTGGAAAAATATTGAATGAATTACTAATATTGCATTATCACAAAACCAAAAAAAAATATTATTTTAACTTCATAAACAAGATTACACTTACATAACAACAAAATAGACTATTTGCTCATATAAGAATGTAAAAGTCATTTGTAATACATAACACATAAAAAAATGAGAATGGAACATTTAGCTTATAATTGCTCTCGCCTAGAGTGTTTCTTTTTATACCTTATGATCTTCTCTTGAGAATTTTTTCAATAATAATCCACAAAGTTTCATTCCAAGTTTTTCCGTTTAAGAAATGGCACAACTGCAAACTCACTACTCATTCCACATTCATATCTCATCACGCGATGCAATTTCAATCAAATCCACTTTCAAACTCTACTTCAATTCCGTGAAGACTTAGTACTTCTCATCAATTGTACATCTCTTCGATAATGAAAATCCACATAATCTCGGGTTTTCGTAGTTTGAATCATTTCCAAATATCTCAACCCGATTACCTCGAGGTATAAATCCAATAATTATTCTCAACTATCTATACCCATTATTAGTATAGAATTTATAATTTTTTCTTGTTTTTAAATGATTCTCAGTTCTATAATAAATAAAATTTTTCCAAATTCACCTACTATTCCATTTTTTCAATTTCCTCGTGTCATTATTTCATTTCTTGGCCTAAAATAAATTAAAATAAATAAAATGAGCGATTTGATTAAAAGACCTTGAAAGTTAAATTTTAAAATTTTGACCCTTTTTCAAAATTTTGACTCGATGTAGCCGGTAATACTCCTTTGTTATTTTCTGCAAACCCAACCATCCTCTTAAGAGATACAACACATGAAATGGAAAATATATTTTTCTCCATAATGCATGAAACGCTTTTTTTACAACTGAAACTGAACACTTGTTATAATGTAATAAACTATTCCATGAGTAAATGCTACTTCACAAAATTCCAGATTATTTTAATATCTTCTAACAAAATATTTCTTAAATAAATAAGACAAAGTTCAAAATCGCATAAACGACGCCACCCAACGGCCAGCACTCCAAATACTAATGTCCATTACCCAAACTTGGGCCTACATCTTGTAGCGCAACCCAGTTACCATAAAGGCCCAAGAGTGGTCCAAAGCCCAATCTTTAGCTATAGCCCAGCCCAAATTATAACCCAAACTTTTGGCCTATTGATAGACATCACTTCACAATCAAAGACTTTTAACTAATTCCGCAAGAGTATATAATATTACAAATTAATGGTCAAAAGATAGATCGGCAGCTGAAGAATTAATGGATGTCAGCATACTCATTCAAATTGAATTGTATTCTTTGTGGAAGATCTTAAAAAAACAATATATGCATGTTTTTAGTGAACTATAAAGGGGGTGGTGCTGCGGGTACGAAACTAATTCTGACTTTTAAAATATTTGATTTCACTTTTGGAGAGCATTTGAAATCCAACAAAGATCAAGAGTCCCTCTAGATGTTGGGGTGGAAATTCTATATAAATAATTAAAATTTATATGTTTCATATATTGTTTTCTATTCTTCTAATCCATGAAGAAGTGTTTGTATCTTAAATGGACTTATAAATATATCAAAAGTCTTGGTATATACTTGTTTGATTTATCTATTTGGTTTTACAATCTTATGCTACATATCTCTATTTACGAGCATAATTATGATTTTTCCTGTCAAATAATTATAAACATATTTTAAAGTTATGTTAACTCAGAATCATTTTCAAGTTCCTAATAATCTAATCTTCTATTCTCCTAAAAGAGCTCTTATAACCAAAGCCAAACAAAAGCACAGGGAAATTAATCCATTATTTTCTATTTCATCGTTATAAAAATAATATGGTTGATAAACAAAAGATTTTGGATTTGTATGGAGATTAATGCACCCAATTAATCGTAATATTAAGGTAAAATTGCTTTCTGGCTGGAGCAAATATTATCCCACCTGGTCATCATGAAAAGGGTTTTGGAAGAGTCCTAATTCCAAGTTTATCCACTCCAAGAAGAGACAAAATGATCATCAGGAAAAATGAGGCCAAATATGCTGGTGGTATATGCCCACTGGAGAAAGGCAAATTTTCAACAAATTCAGCGACTACTTGCCAGGCTTTCACAATCTTTTGCAATAATTATAAAACTATATAGATAAACATAGTAAGCACCACGCTAAAAATAACAATAAAAGAAGAAAAATCATTCTTGGAGTGGTAAAGGATGGGATGGGTAAGCAACTTTGTGACAACCGGGTATCGAATACTTCTTAGAATAAAATAACTACAAACGTAATATACGAAAGAAAAGTGCAAAGAAGTCAATATATATATATATATATATATATATATATATATATATATATATATATATATATCACATTTGGAGAATCAAATTTCCCCGAAATTTAGTGATTTTAGGTGACAAGCTAATATGGACTTCCAAGTACTTAAGTGACATAAAATTAGGTACCTTTTTTTCATTTCATTTTACTACTTTGCTGGGGTCTTAGAAGTATGGAAGTGTTAGCGAATTTGTGTCTCTTCTGCATAAAAATTGGTTAGCTCGAATAAAACCAATAAACAAATAATAAAACTGAAATAATATAGAGTAAAGGAGACATCAAAGTAGAAAATGGGTTTCTTGGTGGAATCCATAATTTTCTAAGCACAAATTCATTTTCATTAGTGTTTTAAGATTTCAAGTAAAATGTCTCTTAGGATAAATGGTTATCGAATAACTGTGAAAAACCCGAGAAAATCCTAATTTATGAAAAGGGTAAAATGGTCATTTCTAAGAAAATCCGAAATTTTCTATATCCTGATGATGAAACTGGACTTCACCGCTGAATCGTCTCGCGAAATCTAACTAATTATCACCTTTCGGCCGACCAAGACAAACACTTCATAAGCCGAGGCACCGGTGCCTGGGTGTCGCAAAACGGTTTTTGAGCAGATACGTGACGCGACAAAAGCTTACCTACTACACGTGCACTCAGCCGACACGTCAGACGAGCAGAGACGAGACGGATGGTTTAGATTGTGACAAGTGTCAAAAATCAAGATGAAGGGACATGGAAGGAATTTTGGAAATGTTAAATGAATAAAGACAAAATGGGAATAGTCATCTTCCCCATTTGAAAACCAAAAACATGCAGGAGGTGTAGTGGGCGTCGGATTTGTGATTTTAGAGAGAGAAAGAGTTCATTCTCTCTAGATTTTGCTATTGCTCTCGACTGGTCTGCCTCTCGACGGAAACAGCAAGAAGTCGATCTACACTCCAAGGAGTAGCTACGCGTGACAATCGACTCGCTGAGCTCCGACAGCCCAAAAGGTAGGGATCTTTTCCTTACTTGTGTTATTCTTTGCTTAAGAGCCATGTAATGACGTGATGTTCTCGGCGCTTTGATTAACTGCGGTTTTCGCCTCAAAACATTTGAAACGAGCGGAGAAAATCTCCATTTTGTGGTCGTGAATGCCAACCCGAGGGTTTCACCAGTTCACGTTAATACGATACGATTTTCGCGCGATTTTTATGATGTTGAGTGGTTCAAAATGAATTTGCCATAGTTACACTAGCCCATATGAGCTAATTTGGTGTTATCGGGTTACGAATTCAGATAATACGATTTACGTGGATTAATTATGCTAGTATATACATGTTTTATATATTAGTATGAGTTTGTCGATCGGCATCACATTCATACGCATCGCACCATAGAATACAGGGAAACAGCCAAGATATACGAAAGAAAAACAAAACGAAAACGTGCTTCAGAAAAGGAATTTCACTCAAGATTCGACACCGCTCTCAAGAGTCAGTCTGTCCAACAGATCACTTCGGATGAGGACCATGATTGTTTCAGAGCGTTATCCATCAATTCGCCTCGGAGGGTAGTCCAATATTTTACCGAAATCAAGAGTAAGTTTTCTAACAAAAGTTTTGCTTTGAAAACCTGATCTTTACTCGCATTCCGCTTAGGCATATGTGAGGGAGTCAGGAGAACCTCAGATTACGTGGATCGGGTCACACACCCGAGCAGTTCATGTAAATGCTAATGCGATTGGCACGCACGATACACTTAAAGCGGGTTAACCTACGAGGGAAATTATCATCACAAGGGAGTCAGACAGGAGACGACGCCACTAGAGGTCATATAAGAAAGTTCTGCACAAGGCCATGAGTCTTTTGTATAACATGTATTAGAAATGGTACATTTTAATATATGTTGGATTAAGAGTGATTTATTAACTTTGAACTATTGTATATACTGATGTGATTTTATGATAATGCAGTAGCTCAAGTGGCTATTTTATCAAGATGTAATCCCATGTCATCAGAAATTGTTAGACAGGTTCAGACTACTGCAGCCCCCCACAGCTGAGACTCGCCCACTTTTCACTGAATGGGTGCTCCAAGCCATTCCACATCCACAAGATTTCGCACTGACGGGCCACATCAGAGACACCCCATTGGGGCGCCATAATCGTACAAAAGAATTCTTCTTGTCAGATTCCAACGAACTAAAAAAAATGAGTTTGATCTATCTCAAACTGAAAGAAGACTAAGGGTAACTTCGAGACTCAGGAAACTTCTTTGATCTTTCTATCCCGAAAGACACAACACCCTTATAAAGAGGAGAGACTTGACCTGTACTGCCAGAATGCCAAAGGTCCGACTTCCCTACTCTTACCATTTTGAATGAAGCAATAATTTATCTACTGAATTTGAACCTTTACTAATTTCATTCACTTAAATAGAAAGTTATGAGACAAACAAAGGCCTGGGCAGGATATTCTTTCTTGTGTTACATGACACCACCGGTGTAAAAAAGTCACCTATAATTTTATAAGAGCGATGGTGCTTAAGCATGCTTTATGGAAGAAAGGAGAATGGGTATTTATGTCATTTAACTTTTACACTTTCCAAGTTTACCCTTAAAAACTTTCTATTTTTGAAATTCAAGGTCTAACACCACAGAGTCACTAAGATTTTCCTTCCTTTTCAACCGTATTATGCTTTGTCAGATAAATGTGAACACAAGTGCGTATTAACATTTGAGAGAGAATCACAGTAGAAATTCTAAGAATATGGATATATATATATATATATATATATATATATATATATATATATATATATATATATATGCTAGTCGATCATTTGTATTTTTATATGAGGGTTAATTTTTTGGAAGAATATTGGTTTTTGACAGATTTAAAAATGGGATAATGTTACCCAAAGACATGAGTAGGCCACTCGACCACAGAAGATTATTTACTTTACGTTGGTCAAGAAACCTCAAAATATTGCAGGTCCTTAAATATTTTTAAGAAATATTCTCTTCAAAATGAACTAAACCTACAAGTTCAATCATGGGATAATGTTATTGCAAATACTTTAAATAAGCATTTACCGATAGATCCCAAATCCACGGTTCTTTCTCCATGATCCTCAATTAACCTCCTGTAAATATATATAGGTCCGCATCTAAACTGGAAAACCCCACAAAATTTGTTATAGAACTCCATGCAATGATTTTCATTTTAGTGTATCAAGTAATCAAGTAATCAAGTTCAATAATTTATCGAATTTCATGGTAAAATGATTATCTAGAAGGCCTTATTTTGTCAATGTTGTAACTCATTGAAAAGTACCTCAAATTCCTAGTTAGTATAAATTTCTTTTTATAAAGAATATTGTAGAAAAAAATTTCAAAATTGATATGTTATTAAATTACAAGCATTTTCTATAAATGCTATATTACAATAAAAAAAATATTATGAGATACAAATAGATTTATGAAGATTATGTAAAATAGATAGAGATGTGAGGGAAAATGAGAAACATTTAATAGTACGTTAAAGCTTGTGATTCCAAGTCGTGTAAATAGAAGTGGAAGAACACGATTTTTTATTTTTTTTGAAATCAAATAATCGCATTTTTTTTTAAAAACAATTAAATAATTTCATGTATTTGGTTTTTATTCCTTTGGAATATTTTCTATGACATAGTAGAATGATTTATAACCAACCATATGAAGATAAAATTGATCGAGCCGCGTTAAAAATTCAATGCTTTGTTTAAATCAATATTTTAATGTTATGTTCTATTTCTTTCTTTTCTTTTTTCTATTCATTTTACTTATCATGTTGTATAGTATCATGTCTAGTATTCTGGTCTTACAAGGATTCGAATCGGAAACTCCCGTTTCCCATCTCATTCTTTTACTACTTGAGGTTAAGGGCTATTGTTATGATCTTTTAACTTTAAAAAATAATTTTTATTTCGTTCGTTAGTACATGCACAGCAATTAAAACAGGAATGAGACAAGTACCTAAAAATCATAATTTCATGACTGCATGATTAATTGATTACTGAAAGAGCTTCTGGTGGTGGTTATTTCTTAAAAGGACTCTTTGGATAAGCCCTTCTTCTGAAGTGATATAAATATTTCCAATGACATTTAAGAAAAAAATCTGGAAGATGAGACCACATGTGGTGGTGGTGGTACTGGTGATGGTGACCCCAACTATCAAACAAATTCAGTATCCACCCAACCAGGCTTCCACAATATTTTACAATTATAGGTGAGATAATTGTTTTATGCGGTCTCGAATTCAAATCCTAGGAATACACTCTCCGTTATGCTAAGTAGAAGCATCATTTTGGCTGCCTCTCTCGACCAGATAGAGATTACTTTATTATGATATTACTTAAATGTGATCTTCCAGCACGCACGGCCCAATTCTTAACGCGATACGATGAAAAAACATCTATCATTGCATTTATGTTTCACTTAAAAACACCTCATACCTCATAATCGACACAAAACATTATACTCATATGTAAACAAAATAGTTTGGGAATTTTTAGAAAACATATCCTAGACTTGGAGAATCAAAGTGTGCTAAATTTTTTTCATTTTTTTATTGGTAAACTTCTAACTTGAGTGACACAAACTATATATTTCCTTTATTTCATTTGACTAGTAGTTTTCTAGGGTAGACCTTCAACAAAAGAGACATTCATTAATTAATTATGCATTCTTTGAAACCATATTTTATGCAGTGTTGCCTATATATGAACATGCATAGCCTGACATATATATCATGAGAGAATCAAAGTAGATTAAGAATGGATATGCTATTATATTTATTTATGAAATACAGTATTATCTGTGTTACAATATATCTCCATATAATTTATATCATTTATCTATAAAGATATGTTTTTTTTTCACACTTGGAAGTTGGTTGAAAGATTCTTAAATGTTATTGAGAAAGTTTCCTCTTCAAATGAACCAAATCTGCAAGGCACTTAATTCGGGCCGTGTCAGATTACACAATACTCATAACCCAAACCCGACACTAATAATACAAACTCATTAACATTCGCTAACCCAAAGCCAAATCCATTTTATTATTCGTTAAAAGGCTCAACACGAATATTTAATTCCATTTAATTCGATTATTTAAAATAATAAGCACTATAATTAATCATCCATTCATATTTAACACAAATAACCTATTAAATTTAACATGTTTATTAATTTTATTATTTCAATTAATAGGAAGTATAATTAATAATCCATATTTAACACAAATAACTTATTAAATAGGTTAATTAATTAATATAATAATTAAACTGTCACTGGAAATAAATTGCAAGAGCGCATTAACACGAATACGACTATATTAAACGCTGCATTTTCGCCAACACAAATATGACTCAAACACGATTATACTCAACCTAAACCCACAAAACCGCGTTTTTCGCGAGCCATTGCTCACGCTGTTTCGGCCAAATTTTTTGTTAAATTTACCAAAATCCATAATTTCAAAAACTATAGGGTTGATATCACCATGTTGGGCCCCAAAAAATGTTAAGATCATACTTACAAACATTCTAAAATGAATCTATAATATCGATATATCTCACACCTATGAAGTGTATAAATATTTAAGAATTCACTTATAAATGAAAATAAAAATTAAGAAGTTAATTACAAAGGATGAAAGCCTCCTTCTTTCTATCTTCATCTAATCTAAATCATATGATGATTAAATATGATTAAGATAAACACATCAAATAAACAAGAAAAATAAGAACACGTAGATTTAGTTCAAAGTGACCCTTACCACATCTCACTTAGATTAAAAATATTTTATCGATTGCAAGCAAGACATAATACAAAAACCTAAATATCTACACACACACACACACACACACACACACACACACACATTGACACACATATATATATATATATATATATATATATAAAATTGGGTCGCTCTAATGGGTCAAATCCATTACGATCCTCACCTTCCATCTTCATCACAAATCTCACAAAAAATCCCTTTCGAGTCAAGCTCCCAAAATATTTCGGGTCAAGTTGTTACAAAAATTCTAACACACATCATTCAACAAATAAAAGACTATCCAAGGATATATTAAATTTCCTTCAAACTTATCTTCTTTCAAAGGTAATGAAACCACTACACCACTTAATTCATTGTAAATTTTCAACTAATTGGTTTATCAATATTATAAAGAATTAATACAAATTGGTCGACAAGACTTCACAATATTCCACGATAACTTTCCACCAATTTTATACTATTTTTGTAAAGAATTAATATATCTTGTTGGTATAACCAACACGAGATATCTCCTAAGAAAACTCTTCAGCTGGTGGTTCTCCACCATATCTTTGGCTTGTTTAAAGGATTTTTGGATAAGTCCTTTTTCAAAGTATGCATATCCAATCAAAGAAGAGACAAAACCATGAAAGGTCATCAGACCAACTGTGCTCAGGGGTGACATGCTGTGTTTAGGGCAAATGCCCTTGAAAATTTTGGAAAAATATATATATTTATATTAAGATTTGAACCATATAATTAGAATCAAAGTAAAATATAATCTTTATTAATTAAACTATTTAAGTTAATTTTCTCCCACCAAAATTAATCTAGGCTATATTTGATTCCCATAAAAATGCTAAGAAAAAGGCAAGGGAAAGAAAAAATTAAGTAAAGTAAAAATAGGGGTAAGTCACACATTATTTCTATTTACTACTTCAAACAAAATTTATTATTTTTACTGGTTAATATCAAGATTAAATAATTTTAAGAATTGGTAAGTTTTAAGTAATTTTATTTATATTTGATTTTTGCGCTTATGTTTTTGTTTCTGGAAAATTTGAGTAAAAATCAAAGAATACAAGAAAATGAAGGAATATAAAAATAGAATTAAATTCCATATAATATTTTTATTTGTTGCCTCAAATCAATTTTATTTATTTAAACTCATCAATATAAAGATTAAATAATTCTAAAATTACTTAAATTTCAAGTAATTTTATTTATATTTGATTTTTTTTTAAATTATGAGACAAAATAATTTTCCTTAACATTTGTTTTCTTTCTTTAGTATTTTTCAATAACCAAACACAGCCTAAATTTTTTTAATAGACAACTAAACATGATAAAAGCATTTTCCTTAATTAACATTTTTTCTTTCCTTAGTACTTTTCCAAAACCAAATACAATCTTAGTGTTTTTGTCCCCTTAACTTATTTTCTCGGTTCGCCATTGAATGCAATGATGATGACATGGGGACCTGGGCAGACTTCAGGCAATGGATAAGATATTCAGATATAATTTGTATTCAATAAGAAGATTTTGAAGATTTACAAGGAGAATAAAAAATGGGGGTGGGTAGGCGACATGTTCACCTATCGACATGTTTAACTTCAAAGGCAGTTGAAAATGAAAACCCTTCAAAATATTAAGAAAGACCTAATCCAAATGAACTCAACCACAATAATTTTATAGTGGTTTCCGCAGATTGATTGTCCTCGCTTTAATTAAGAACTTTGGAACTAAGGTGATGGAACAAATTTTAGCCATTGTATAGATAAGGTACACAAATGCTTCTCAGTTTTGCTCAGATGTCCCACTTTGTTCTTAAACTTGTTTCGTCTCAAGATATCCCTAACGCTTACTTTCGTGAGCTCAATCACGCCTACGCCATTAAAAATGTCATATGGACAAATGTCCATTAAAATGTCTGTTAAACACTCCACACGTGTCGAGTTTCAACCTCGGTTAGTCAGGACTTTTTTTACATGATAGGCATGGATGAGTTAATGAGTAAATGTTGGGTAAAGATCTTAGGTTGAAAAAAAAAGTTCAAGGATAAAGTGGGACATATGTGAAAACTCGACATTTCCGCGCACCTTATCCCAAACTATCAGATGCAGATTTATAAGGGGGCTTGCCTAAAATTAACGGTAGAATTACCGAATCTCACACATCCAAGAAAACTCAAACCCGCTTTTAATGATGATTATCATGCATGATAGCGTGATTTCAGACACAATCAAATTCAATAATTTTATGCATTCCTGGAAATATGACTTTCAAAGCGCGACATGCATGCATGTTGTATGCACCTAATTGATCATTATTATTAGTACTCCTAAAAAGCTCATGTTGGTGGTAGTTTTCTACTTTGATCATCATTGTCTTTAAGATGGAAGATTTTTATATGAATAGTTAATATGACTCGAATTCAAAGTACAAGTGTTCCATCAACTTGGATCGAGTATTGTTGTAATAAGAGAAAACAAACACACAGATTTACATAATTCGATAATGTGCCTACATCCACAAGAACGATGATTAAAACTTTCACTATCACTAAACAAGGTTATATAGAAGAATATTTATAACAACTATTAGTATAACAAAATTACAAAAATACCCATATATCTTGTACCATACTTCATTCCCATCGAGATTTGTGATGGCCTTTGCTCATTTTCCTTTATACATATTTTTCCCACAAATATGAGCTACATACTATTGTATAATCAAGTTTAGATCAAATTGGTTGTCTCTTATAAATAATAATTTTCACCTTAAAAAGGAGTAAAAATTTCTTGTTGTCATTTAATCATAGACTTCTTTCAATCATATAGGCCTATTTTAAAGTGATGATACTCTTAAATCTCAAAATCAATCATATTTACAAGTTATTATAAAGTAGATAACATAACTTTGCCCACCAGGACCCTAATTCTTCACCCGACTTAAAAGGATTTGATATGTCCATACACGTGTATATCCAATCAAATTAAGAAAAGACACGATATATATTCAATCAAAACAAATGACAAAAAAAAAAAAGGTAAGACGAGACAAAATGCAAAGGGTGGTGCCCCAATGTCGAAAAGTCGACTCAATTTCAACAAATTCCAGCAATGCACTAGCTTGGTTTAAAACACTAGACGTATAAGAAGAGGAGGAACCAGATTTGAAATTTAAGAGTAGATATTATTATAATCTAGTTTAATAGTTCTCAATATATATATATATATATATATATATATATATATATATATATATATATATATATATATAAAATAATCACATGAGTGCATGTGCCCCTAAATTTTGTTTTTCCAACTCGAATGACAAAAAAAAAAAAAGGAATTGTTTGATTATTGTTTTTTAGAACAGTTTTTTGTTCTTAAGAACAAAAAAGTAGTCAAAACACGTTTGGTAAAAGAGAGGGTGTTTCTTTTGTTCTCCACTCTTTGGTAAAAGAGAGGGTGTTTTTTTTGTTCTCCCATGTTATGAAATGCATGTTTTCAAAGAAAACTGCTCTCCGTATTTTCTACCAAAGAACACCTAAAATAATCGGCTCTTAAAAATCAAGCCCAAACAAGCTAAGAATAGCAAACAAACAGTAGTCTAGATTCTTCAAGCCATTCATATGTGGCCTAGAGATATATGTCGAAAGGTCCACAAGACTTTGGTGCCATGTTCCATGCAGTGGTGGTGGATATATATATATTTGATAGCATCATAGTAACTGAAGAATGGATATCCTATTAACCTAATTTATATTTTATGTGAACATATTTTTTAAGATTGATTTTTAAGATTGAAAGGCTCTATTACCATATTCAATGTATGGAATTAAAAAAAAAAGGAGTGCGGCGACATGTAAACCAACTTTGTGTTTAAAAATTATGTATGTGTATTTTAACTTTAAAAGTTGACAACCAAAAATATTGGCATGCCACTCTTAAATATTATAACCTAAATTCTACAAGCTTACAAACACGCAGAATTGATAAACTATTTACTATGGATCACTTCATATTCATATTAAATCTAAATCTCAGAATTTGATCTTTAGAGAGAATTGACCGCGAATATGTATCAAAACTTGATCTAACAAGGTGTCAGCAATGTCGGAGCCACATAATGTCCAAGGGTCATTTGCCCCCCTAAAAGCGGAGCCACATGATGCCCAAGGGTCATTTGCGCTTCCTTGGTAGGAAATCTATCTTACCATTTGATTGAATGTTGAGCTTTCCTTTCTTAATGACCCTAAAACTAATCATACCCCGTGAAATATTTGTTTGGTATTTTAACAATACATGCTAAATCCCAAAAATATTATCTGACTACATCTTATTTTCTATTTTTAGAAATAGAAAAATAGCATATATTTTTTGTTATTAAAATTAAAAAATATTCTTTATTTTTAAATAACATTAAATTATTTTCTATTTTCTCATCACCAAACCTATTTTTTCCATACTTTTGGACAAGAGAAGACAAAAGCAGGAAAGATGAGAGCAAGTAATTTCATGGTGATCCAACTGAACTTTCAAACACACTAAGCATCTACTAACTCGATTCACAATATTTTATAACTAATGTGTCATTAAACAAAGAAAATAATACCCTATGAATAAAACAAATAAATAAATAAATAATATGCTAGGATTTGGAACTATATTTGTATTCAATGTTGTATATACATGAACATTTATAGATCGACATTCGGGAGAACCAAAGTAGCTTCTCAAGAAATGATATGCTATTCGGGATAATTTGTTATATGAAGTTTCTGAAAGATTAGCTCCCTCAAAGAATTAAAATATATATGCGGCGACATGAAAGCCAAGTCTGATCTCAAAATGTATGTACTTCCCCACATGAAGGTTGATTGAGAAACCATATATCAAAATACTAGTGGCCTATTTTCAAACATTATAAAGAAATACGTATGAACAGGATAAGATATATAAATGCCTCCGAGTTTTATAATATATCCTATTTTGTTTTTGAACTTTTTTTCGATTTTAAGATATCCTTAAATGTTTCTTTTAGTAGTTACACATGACCATCTCATTAAAAAAAAGTGATAGCTAGACTGAAAATTCTAACATATGTAGAGTGTTTAAGAGGGTTTTATCGGGTATTTGTCCATCTATTACCTTTTTCAACGGCAGGGGTATGATTGACCTACAAAAGTAAATGTCAGTGGTATTTTAGGATCGAAAATAAAGTTCAAGAACAAAGTGTAATATACGCATAAAACACGAAGACATTTATGCACCTTATCCGTCAGATTAAATCAAATAGGAATTACAAATTTGGAAGTCAAATAAATAAATATCCAAGGGGCGTTGCCCCCTTCCACTAGTTGACCCCAAACTCAACAGGGAGTTTGACCCCAAATATCCCTAGTGTTGTACACTAAAAACAAAACTATCTTGTGCCATGTATTTTTAGAAAATATTGACTTGGCCATTCTACTATTGCTAGCCACCACCATCGAAGTTTTGTTGTGATTGTCACACATGTCACCACTCATTTAATTCATCAATCCCTTTTGTAGAATATCTCCAATTTACCTATATTTTAATCCATATATATTTGACTTCTTGTGATTAGCCAAATCTTCATTTAATTCCCTATAAAATTAGCCAAATTAGCACAATGAAAATTACCTATATTTTATGTTTAAAATTATTTTGTTATGAAAAACAAGAAAAATGTAAAGAACACATTTGATTCATTTTTTCTTTTTCAAAAAACACGAAAGCCATTTAAGTGCATTATAATGAGAAACGATTTTTAAAGACGATTTTAAGAACCTTGAAATAGTGTTTTTATGTTTTAATGTCTTGACGATTTTAACGTGAACAAATTGGAAGTTCCTTTCACTGTTTTTGAGCATGGAGATACATTTCTACGTTTTTAGAGGACAAAAGTAAGTCCAATGAAGAAGAGGAGGTTCTCCTTTGCTTCCTCTTCATGTGAAGAAGCATGAAGGAGGCACGAAGGAGTAGCTTTTGTAACAAGTCATCAAGCTATTTACATTAGATGATCATCAAGGATTTGTTGACTTTTGGAACATGAGGATAAGAGTAGCTGGATTGTCTTTTTTATATGTAGATCAGTCAATCAAATCATCTTGTAACTTTGAAAGTCTCTATTTTCATAATCCTTAATTAGGTTTTGATGTACATCATTCTCGATGTGAGTATCATGCTTCTTAACATCCCCCTCATTTAAAAAGATTAATGAATCCATCCATCAATAACCAAGTGTTTATTAATATATATATATATATATATATATATATATATATATATATATATATATATATATATGTGTGTGCAAATAGGGAACAAATATTATCAAAAGAGAGGTAAGCTAACCAAAGAAAACCATGACCTCTCACTAAATCAAGCTCTATTACCATATTAAACAACCAATTTTTTTAAAAGTTCAAGCTCTTAGGAATTTGCTTTTTGTTATGACATGTGGCTCATATTGAGAGTAAAATGATGGGCAGTCAGAGTTGGCGACAACGATTACCGCCAGGCGTATCATAACGTTGGGAAGCGGAAATAATATTTTAGGGTGTAAGTAGCCCATATTTATATAATACCAGTATGGTGAGATATAAGATATTTTGCCTTAAATTGATCATATAAGGGTTATTATAAATATCATCTTATATGCCTTTATTTTGAGTGATAGTGAAAGTTTGGTAGATTGTTCTTGTGGATGGCAAGACACGCTCACCATGCATAAATTTGTATATCATTTCCTTGTTTTCTTTGTCTAGTTTTATCGCATGGTTGCACCAATCACAACTGTTTCATATGAGGACCATGTTTCCTAATAGTTGCTATGGTGGTTCATTACTAAAATGATGGAGGCCAAGTCTATTGAAAACAAAGTTTTCAACATATTTTCAGAATTCATGAAACTACAAGAAAGACTTTAAAAAAAATTATCAGAAGAGCATATCCCAGACGTGAAGAAATGAAATATTGCCCAAATTTCATTTTTATTTATTTGAGTAGACTTCCCTCTTCAAACAACTGTGTTGCATGCATATGAACATATTATAAAATTAACATTCAAGTGAATCAAGCAGCTGAAGAATGGTCTTTGCTGTGAATATCATTTGTTTTATATGAATTGCGAAGATCGATTTACAGAGAATAAAAAATGGATGAATTGCAGTGACATGTAAGTAATTCTTGCTTTTAAAGATATGTATATGTTTTAACCTCAAAGTGGTTGAAAGAAATAAAAATCATCAAAATATATATTAAGGAAGAACTTTATACAAATAAGGGATAAGGTGTACATATGTCGACTTTTGGATGTATATATGTATCTCATTTTGTATCTGAGCATTTTTCGTCGCAGAAACCGAATGTTGCTTTTGTGGCTCAATCGGACCCTTTTGTTAGAGTTCAGGATGGACAACACTTTCGTTAAAGCGATCCTTAAGCAAAACCATCAAAATATTAAAAATCATCTAAATGAGGGATAATGAAGCACATATGCCCCCGACTTTTGTGCGTATATCCCTTTCTTTGAACTTTTTTTATTAAAGAGATATCCGAGCGTTTACTTTGTAGGCTCGGTCATGCTCACTGCTATTAGAAAATATCCATTTGCATGGACAAACCGCTCGTTAAAACGCATTAAAAACACCCACACATGTTAGAGTTTCTAAACTTTGTTGTGACTTTTAAGGAAATGATCATTGGAAAATTTCCTGATAGTAAATGAAGCAAGGATATTTTGAGCCATGAAAAAAGTTAAGCTGAGTAAAATAAGACATACACGTACAAATCAAGAGCATTTATGCACCTTCCATCCAAATAAACTCAAATCTACAATCATCTTTAATAGGGTTTCCAGATTGATTATCATGATAGTGTGATATTGAAGTAATCAAAATCAATAATGTCAGGCCTTATTCCATGGAAATTAATATGACTATCAAAAAGGCCTTCTTTTATCATTGATGCTATGAAGAAATTAATATATTTTAGTTGACTTTATACACAGCAACAAGAGCTTCCAGACATGGTTGGTCTATGCACTTAATGATCAATCATTATTACTCCAGCTATACAGCTTCTCTGTTGGTGAATTGGGTTCTCCACCTTGGTCATTCTCTCGTAATACAGATAATAAAGTTTGATAAATATCTTTAATCGGTTTAGATTGAGAAAATGAGGTTTTGATCCAATTCATGTTAATATCTTATACATCTAACTCATTTAATAAATAGTTAATTTTTAGGTTAACCAATATTAAACAACAAATATTATACAAACTTGATTCTATTAAGCGATCGAGCTTTCTTTTAAAAACCCAAGCCCTCGGAAATGCAACTCCGTGCATATGCTGAAGGTCAAGCAATCAAAACGGCGAAGCGTTTTTATGAACTTTTAAATAAATAAATGAGGATTCAAAATTACGGAAAGAGCGGCTCAAACCTAGACCTCGCTTAAGCCAGAAACTTTATCTGTATTAAACTGTGGTGTCACAAAAACAAAAACATAAATTTGATTTCAAATATCATGTTTCTTAATATATTCAAATAACCTTATTTAATAATTGTAAAACACTTATAAAATTACAATTTTGTGAAAAAGAGTAAAATGGTAAATTCGGTCAAAATCATATTTTTTCCTAGATCGAATGATAAAGCAGTTTGTAGTTGGAATAAACTCACGAAATCTAGTGCCCGTCTAATTTCATGAATTAAGGCAGTAGGAATTTGCGTTTTTGAAGGCACTAAAAGTAGTAGGACACTTGGCATGCGAAGTGGCTCACAATGTGCCACGTGTGTGAAGAAATCCCGAGAAAATTCAATTTTTCGAAAGGGTAAAATGGTAATTTAGTCAAAATCCAGAATTTTCTAGATCTCGGATGATGAAACGGACTTCACCATTGGAATCTCTCATGAAATCTAACTATCGGTCGAATTTCGTCAAATTTGAAACGATGCGGGTGGCGTTTTCCCCGGCGCGAGTAATGCGAAGGCAACAGCGCATTTGGTCATGGCTCAAGATGAGACATACGTGTCGAGTGGAAAGTAGTCGAACAAATAGGCTCGAGTGGGACACGAGGAAGGAACGTGTAAACCCAGCGCATGATTGGAGAAATCCGGGGGTAGATGGATAAGGTGATAAGGGTAATCAATGGTAGAAACTAGAATTGAATGATGGCAGTGAGAGAATGACAGCAGCCCGACTTATCTTCCTCTGTAGTTGAGAGAGGGGAAAGAGAGAGAGAAAGGTAGCCGGAATTTGAGAGGAGAGTTAGAGAGAGGTTATCGCCATACATGAGATTTAGACGATCGAACCATTGGTTTGAAGCGAAAGCGAGAGGAAAGTCTTTCCTCGTGACAAGAGCTCTAATTAGAGATCGGAATCGAGGGAGTTTAAAATGAAACTCCGAGAGGTAGGTCTTATACTTACTTTGGTTATTTTATGCAAGGGTTGTGTGGTGGTGTCTTGCCACGAGAATGTTGGTTGCATTTTTAGACAAAGAAGTCCTTTTTATTTTTTATCATACGCATTAGTCGGAGTTTAGGACTGGTTTTTGGGTGGGAAATAAAGGGAATTTTGCAGTGAGTCCTTCAGGTAAATTGTAGCCACATTAGTGAACTTGATATTAGGCTTTTGAATTTCTCAATTCGGACCTCTGTAGCCCAAGTTATGGTCCTTTTACCCTGAACAGTCTAATTGGCTAAGGTCTAAGGCCTATGGGGTCGTTGCTAGAGAGGGTCGGCTCGACCGAGGAGGAGTCGATTTCAGTAGGGTCGGTCGGGTCGGCTCGGCACGGTCGGTCTGACTCGGCCTGGATTTATTTACGTGTGACCTCCAGACTAGAAGGTCGTAACCTTTGTCGAACCGTTTGGAGTCATTCTTGAACTACTATCAAATCCCATTGAGTCAGATTTCAAGCCATATGTAGATGGCGGTGGGTCTTTGAGGGTGTGGCTAGGGCAGGTCGAGCGAGCAGTCGGGTAGTTCAACTCGGGAAGGGCTGGCTACTCATGTGTGACCTCGACTTCAAAAATTCGTAACTTAACCGTCATTTCCGTTTAGGTGTTCTTAGACTCTATGGATAGCCCATTGAGTCAAGATTCTATCCATGTTCCTGTGGAGGACAGTAGGTGATCATAGCCCTGCTGAAAATCTATGTTTTGCATGAAGTGTGTAGGTTGCATGGTTATGTCGAGTGTGTAGGGTTTCACATGGCCATTGCATGGCATGTTGTAAGCCATTGTAATGGGTAGGAATTACCATGAGTTAGCCTAAGGAAGGTTGTATGACATTATTGTTTAGTCATGGATTGATGAATGCTAATATGCTTGATATGATGTATATATATATATATATATATATATATATATATATATATATATATATATATATATATATATATATATATATATATATATATATATATATATATATATATATATATATATATATTGGCATGAAGTATATGGAATTTATATGCTTGTGATATATGTTGACATGAGTAAAATGATATCTGGAATTTGTATGCTTTTGATATAAATGTCCTAATGATGCATGTATTATGCATGGGTTAAATGCACATATAGCACTCATTATATGTATAGCATGGTATGGATAGGCAATGGCATGATTGCATTGCATTATGCACTAGGACATCACATGATATGGGTGTGAGTGCATGGTAGAGATCGACACTGTGTTTGGTGTTCGATGGTATGTCGTAGGTACATGGTTAGTCAACACTATGTTTGGTGTTCGATGGTGTGTCATGGGTACACGGTTATAAATCAACACTGTGTTTGGTGTTGGATTGGGTGGGCTCGGTTAATGGGACAACGTCCAAATGAGTTGCACGGAATACGAAAATAGTAAAAGACAATATGCGTTGGGTATCGGCAAGTTGGGATAGATTCCCCTAGGTGAGAAAGACCCGCCCGATTATGGTCGGGCAATATTTCCCCCGACGGTGAAAGGCCGTAAGTGCAGGTTTGTGGAACCCGTGGTGTGACACCAAAAATCCACTACCCACAAAAAGGTTACGGTTGTTCACACCTAGGCTTAGGCATTGTGTGAGGGAGTCGGTGAAGACTCGAGACATGGGATGGAGTGAATTACATTCTCATCCATGGCATGTAAACATTCGAGTAGGAATGTGCATATTTTACTTGAATATGTGTGTGTTCCCAATCAACTGCGTGAAGCGGCTTAGGTAGGAGTAACCCTTGGCAGGAAGTTATCACTACTAGGCTTTGCTCACCCATTAAGTAGGACCTTTCGAGTACAAAGGAAGCGAGCTCCTTCGGTAGTGAGTATAGAAACAGAGTTGTGGCCTTGGTATTACTTTTGTAAAAAAAAAGTATGTTATGTAAAAGAATTGTAATTAAATTCTTTTGGGACACCTGTTTAAATAAGTTGGGTATGTATGATTAGCAAGAGGGTCGTGAATGGACTCTGATGGATAGAAATTAATTGTCTTACTCTCATATTTTAGATTTAAATATGAATGAATGGGTCTCAGTGAAAGGAAGTATGGAAGTGGTGCCGAGTCACTCGGTGTCAATGGATAGCTGGTACCGGTTCGGTACCAAGACTTAGGTGCAAGATGACCTAAGACAGAAATTCCACCAAAAAAACAAAAAAAGAGCCCCGAAATTTGGGGCGTTACAACGTGTCAAGTGTAGGATGAGTCAAACAATCCCAGCTGAGTGTGGTATGGGAGGCATGGCCTTGTGGTGGATGGGATTCATGGTAGATGGATAAGTGGATAAGGTGAAATCCAAGGAACCAATGGGAATCTGACAAGTGAGAAGTGAGGGGACAAGTTCTCTTGACCCCTATCTTCTCCCAACCGGTTTGGGAAGGAAAAAAAGAGAAAGAGAGAGAAAGAGGGAGAAAGGAAGAGAGTTTAGAGAGAGAGGCTCTACCTTCTCTTTGGATTTCTCGACGATCAGTCCGTCAAATTCCAACGGACAAGAGGCAAAGTTGATCCCCACTACAAGAGCTACACATGGGTACCGGTATTGTGAAGTTTCGGCAACTCCGGGAGGTGAGGTTTTCTCTACTTGTTTTATTCCTTGGCTAGAGCCATTCTATGAATAAGGATGTTACAGGGCTTTAAATGGCCGTGTCTTTCAATTCCAAAGATTGGGACTAAGTGAAGAAATCCCTAGAGTGATCGTTGGACAGTTTTGAGACCTAGGGTTGTATTGTTCACGTGACCTTGTGTGCGGTTTATGTTGCTTGGGCAGTTCGAGACGAATTGCCTAAATTGTTGATTAGCACAAGTGTGCTATTTTGGTGTTATTACTATGAATGAATCACATGTTGTTGTGTGTGAATTTTGTTAATATATGCATGTTTAATATATTAACATGAATTATTGTGAAATGGCATATTGCATTTCATATGCACTAGAACACCCTATAAACGATGGAATTAATGAGTGCATGACATGTTTTAGGAGGGTTAGCTCAAAGTGGTTATCGGGTATGTCCTAAGCGAATGAAAATCCCGGGGGTTATCAAAGAAAGCAAAGAAATTTATATCGGAAAATTGTCCGAAGAATTGCATTGGAAAGTTGTCCAACAATTCATGTTGGAGGATGTCCAATGGATTGTTTCGGAGAGTTGTCCAACAATTCACCTCGGAGGGTTGTCCACAAAGTAAACAAATAGATTTGTTTGGAAATAATTTTAAGTACATGGCCTTGGCGTGTAGTAAGAGAGTCAGTGAGGACTCGAGAGGCATGGGATTTGGCGTCTTAGACATTCGAGTAGGAATCATGAATTCCTTGAATTTGTGTGTTTGTCGTGCATGAGCATAGGTGGGGAGTAACCTAATGTAGGAAAAATTCAACTCTTGGACATTGCTCTGAGTCGTGGGATCCCCTTTTCAGTCTGGTGAGTATTTAGGAAGACGACGCTCACTAAAGATCACTTTTGAGAAGAAAGCCGACATGTGACTTTGATCATATATTTTTGTAAGAGCATGTTTGTATAAGAATGTAATTAACTCTGAAACTATTGTAATATAGTTAGTTATATTTGGTAGTATGGATGTATGGGCCCGACGTGGCCATTTTTACTCATGTTTGAGTCTCGGGTAGAGAGACACTCATTTTGTGACATTGAGACACTCAATGACTACATGTATTCCACGAGTTGACGGGTTGTCAACGGACCCCCGGGTTTGGGGCGTCACAATAATCATGTTAATTAACTTAATTATAACTTTACACTATTTAATTCATATATATGTCTCATATTAAATTTATTTTTTAATAAACAAGTCAAATTGAATTATAAATATATTATTAATTAAAAAGATTGATAATATATGCATAGACCAACCTAAAATCTAACTCCAATTTGATTATTGAATAAGAATGTTTGAATATTAAATGAATTTAATAAATTATACAATGTGTTACTTTTTAGTTGTTTTTAGTATTAAGGTTTAATTGATTTATGCAGCAAAATATATACCTAAACTTCGACACCATGCATGAATACAATTGCCACCCATAATTTCCTAGAAATGGTTTTGGATGCCATTCTTCCAAGTGTATACCTATTAATATTTTTAGAACCTTCTCAGTTCCTATTAAAAGACCTTGTAGCAAGGGGAAGGTTTCTTCATATATATTCACTTAGATTAGACTATGTACAACCATAGTGGGACTTCCAACAATTCCCCTCACATGAAGGCTAGGTTTCTTCTTTTTCCGGTCCTTCTAGAGGATGATAAGTGTGGAGTCTCCTCTCTGACTCTATCTGTGTTAATATTTTTAGATCTCTTTCATCTCCTTATTACGCGATAGTATATAGAGCTAAAACAAAAGGAGAAGATAAGAAAATAAAAATGAAAATACAATTGATGGAAGGAAATAGATATTGGAGCAGTCTTGGCGTAGCGATCTTGGCAATGCGTCTTCTCTAAAGGTGCCTTGAGACTTAAATATCTACTTCCCAAGATATAACGATCTCCTTTAACTACTTGGCAACAACACCTGGCTTGATGTCACTCGAGCAATCACAATATTCAAATTTGGAATAATGGATTCTCCTCATACGATTGTTTCTCAATTTAGGGTTTTCCGTAAAAATTAGGTTATTTTTGTCCAATTTTTCTCATCTTTTATGTTTTAAAAAAATAATATATAAATAATTATTGATACATTTTATCGAAAGATTGCATAAAAATATAATTAATTTTAAATTTTAATATTTTAAAATGAATTTCATAGAATCCAGTTCTTATTCTTATGGTTCTTTAATAATTGTGTGGAAAGGCCACTTTTCCAAATTTGATTGAATTGGATGTTTGGTTTTGTGGGGGCGATGTTGGTTTTTAGCTGTAAAAGCTCTACAAAAGGATGTGATGAATGCAATCATGCAGCAACTTTGCGTCAATAATGACTGTCTTTAGATAAATGTATTGTCAAATGATATAAAAAGGACTTCATTTCACTCGCATGTCTCATTTTTCACTTGAATTTTTTGGGTACAGAATAAAATGTTGCTTTCATAATTTCGATCTATAGACATTTGTATTTAAGCTTTCTTACGATCCCACGAAATGTCCGATGTTATTTATAGCTTAACTAGGGTGTAATCGAATCCAAGTTAATACTGTGAATGAGTTTGTTCGGCTGAACAGTCGGGCCTTCTTTTTCCGGATGTTTTGAAACTACTCAAAAAATCATCATTACTCTCGAA
The DNA here is from genome assembly GCA_016808115.1 of Tetrastigma voinierianum. Taxonomy (NCBI): domain Eukaryota; kingdom Viridiplantae; phylum Streptophyta; class Magnoliopsida; order Vitales; family Vitaceae; genus Tetrastigma; species Tetrastigma voinierianum. The sequence continues at coordinate 21,979 of JAEQBH010005294.1, read as the reverse complement.
ACTCCGACTTGAAATTGAGCATTTCGATTAATAAAATAGTAAATGCCAAATTACACTCATGAGTATCAGATCGAATGCGTGATCTTTCCAGGCTGACTTGGTAGGTGTTCGAGTTCGAGGCAGTTCGATTAACTCGAATCGAATTCGAGTATTTTGCAGATCAAGCTGAATAGCTGACTCATTTACACCCCTAATCATGTCCTTAAAGTTATATATATATATATATATATATATATATATATATATATATATATATATATATATATATATATATCCATAATTGCTGCATGGATCATGGCATCAAAGCCTAAACTGATAACCTTTCATGATATGTCTCCAAGCCACATAAAAGAAGGAAGCAACAAGTTTTGCGTCACTTAAGTGGAGCATACACTTAAAGGAAGAATTTATGGGCATGCATTCACGTGATTCTCGAAATCTGAGATTTTTAATATATTTTTATGATTGTTTTTTTTTTTTTTTTTTTTTTTTTTTTTTTGTTTAAGTGTTGCTCTCCATGTTAGTCTTTTGATATTTTGGATGTTTCTGCAAAGCCTAGTTGGTGGTTGCTGAATTTGTTGGGCTCTAATATGTTGGTCATCTTTTACAACTATGGGACGCCATCACTGTACTTTGTCTCATCTTTCTTGAATATTTCACCTACTTTTTTTTTGGTTATTATTAGAAATCCCGTATCAACCGACACGATCTAATTGAAGTAAATATATATAAAAGAACCTTCCTCTTATTATAAGACCTTTTAATAGTGTAAGAATTTGACTTTTGAAACGGTTGTTTTTCAATTAGCTGGTTTTCCTTGGAGTTATGGTAGCAAGCGATTGGTGTTAAGTCGAAAAAAAAAAAAAAATTTATCACGATTAATTTCATGTCTGTAGGCAGAGTGAGTAACAGAAAAAAATTAGAAAACTGGAGCGCATATGTAATTTCAGAATTTATCTGATCACAGAAAATACAGGTGCAATACGTAAAATGAGTCTTAGCTTTATCAGTATATAATAATCTATGATATAATGTCCCAACGCGTAATTAAATCCTTTTAATTCTGTTTATGAGTTTTTTTTATCTTCTCTTCTCTTAGCTTGAAATAGCCGAAGGTCATTCGAGTTTTCTATTTGACAAAGGTCTTTATAAAGAGAGTTTTGACTCTCGAGCAAAATACGAATCATCCTACTCTAATAATTTTTTTTAATAATATGAATATTATCTTTAAATAACTTTATATTATTTATTCAACGATAAGATGGCTTTTCCATGAATTTTCATGATAATGACATTGTGTTAAACCATTTTTTTTTTTTTTTTGCCACTTTATAGCCACAAAGTTGTCAAAAAACAGCTAGCTATCTTTGTACTTATCAACAAAGAGATTGAAAAGGGTGATTGATAAGTTCTTATTTGAAAAATCAAAATTGTCATTATAATCATATATATAGATAAGATGAAAGGTGGTGGAGACTCACTAGCGAAAATCAACACCAACCATATGCTTTCACTACCATCTAGAAAACCCCAATCACTTAAAAAAAAAAAAAAACCCTAAAAGACAAACATATGAAGATCAACGCAGTAGGAAGAGAACAATATTTGGAGAATCAAATTGAGCCCATATCCCTTATCCCATATCCCATGTTGGAGGAAATCAAACTGAGTCCCATATAAAATCATTGTTTTTTAATTTGGTGGAGAATTCCCAAATGAAGTGACCCAAAACTAAAAACTTCCTCATCACAGAGTAGACTTTCCAATTAAAGGCTTTCATTTTGGAACCTGGAAAGTACTATAGAAAAGAAAAATAATAGTAAAAGAAAATTATTTTAACATGTTTAATTTAAATCGTGAAAAATATGAAAAAAATCAAATATAATTAAAATTTTATTTTTTAAATTTACTTTAGTCATATATAATAGAGAAAAAAATAAATAAAATGAGTTTGAATAAAACATATAAAATTCATTTATTAAGTCTAAACCTATTTTGGAAAATAAAAAATAAAAATAAAAATTAATTTTTATATATTTAAAAAATAAAATATCATTCATAATATATTGTCATATTATTGTTTTGGTCGAATCATGAGATATTTTGAAGCGGGAAGCTCGTGCGTATAAGGAAGAGCGTTTTTAAATAAATCTGGCGTCAGGATTGAATTAACATCTGAGTCGAGAATGGATCGCGAAACGATGCAAAGCTACTGGCATGCAATAAGCGTAATTGCTTAGGAACGAATGGCGTTGATATTTGACAATTAATATATCTAGTAAAAATAAGCGATGTCATTTTATTTATAAAGAAAATTAAGAAATAGCAAAAATATTGGTTCATAATTAACCTTATCTCACATGTCTTTGTAATTTATAAAATAAATAAAATTCATAAATTCAGGTTCCTATTAAGTCAAATTTAAATGAATAAAATAATTAAGATATTAAATTAGTCAGATAGATTTTTTTTTAAATTAGAAGTTATTTTTTAAAAAATAAATTTTAGATATTTTAGACAATATTTTGATTTTTTAAAAATTATTATTATATTTTTTTTGAAGAAAAAATAATTTTATTGATTTAAATCCATACATCCAAGATATAAATTATTAAAAAACATAATATAATATTTATATTTATATTATGAATTTAATACTATATCGGCAGTAAAAACTTTATCGATTTAATAATATAATATTTATTATATTTGCCAATAAAATCAACAATATATTGAAACTTTTCGTAATATGATATTTTTCATTAATCGAATCTGTTTTGTTTGTTTATGTCGTTAAGTATTATAAATAAAGCGCCATATGAAACGCGAAAGCGTCGGCATTATAATAAGCGGCCATAAATCAGTAATAAAAGCGAAACAGGTAAACAGTGCCCAATAAGGCGATAAACTGGCGCGAAAATAAGATAATACCGAAATCTTTATAGAATAACAATTTTATTGATCAAGAAAATGAAAGAAATTGATTCAAATAAGTAATTTCGGATCAAGAATTACTAGAAGAATCACTGTCCTTGCCCGAGGAAAAGAGGATAAAAAAGAGCAACACTAGAGAAATTATTAATATATTTGATTTCTCTAAAACAGCCAAATTACTTCCTCAACCGCTTGAATTTCGGCTAAATTCAGCGCCGACGAAGAAACTTATTTAAATGATCACAGTTGATGTGATTTTTGCTTATTTAGGGCAGATTTTCATGGTGGATCCTCTGTACAGCACACCATGGACACCGCTTGAAGCTCAAGAAGCTGACAATTCCCACACTTTTCCGATTTCTGTCAGTTATAAATCGGCTTTTCTTTGCCCTATTTGTCAGTTTACAACATTCGCACTCTCCGCAGTTTCTCTCACTTTCCCTCCTGCATTTTCCAGACTCCAACACTCTCAAATCTTCCGTTTCTACTCTCAGAAGTCATTTCCAAACCACACAATTCCTCATCTGGGTGTTTCCCAAAACCGGCATTTTCTTCGATTTTATTGTAAAATTTTTTGCTGGAGTTGATTATTTTATGGGATTTTTGAGGCGTTCTTGGCAATGTCTTATAGCAATTCGGACCCATCAAGCTGTTGCTCAGCCTCTGCTGAGTTGAAGCTTTACCAGGCCTTCATCTTCTCTATTCCGATCTTCTTCACCTTCATTCTCCTTTTGTTGTTCTACCTCTTTTATCTTCGCCGTCGGAGGGTCGATTGGGATTCCCTTCGGATGCGATCTTCTATGCACGACGAAGCCAATCACACTTCTGGGGTATGTTTTCCTTTTTTTTTGCTGTTTTACAATTTGGGGCTTTTTTTATCTGATTGGTTGGTGAGAAAAATGTGAGGAAAATGTAGAGATCTTGAGGGTTTGAATGTGGGGTTCGTTGTTTGGGAACTAGAAGAAAAGGGGTTGTTTGGGTTTTTTCCCCCTCTTCTGATCTTCTGCGATGTGGGTTTTCCCTGTCTGTTTGGCTGGTGAGAAATGAAGAGAATGAAGTTTTGGATCTTGAATTTTTTTGTTGTTTGGGAACTATGGGAAATGCATGCTGCTGAGAGAATTCGAGCACAAGTATGGGACTTTGAATTCTGAATTTTGAACCCTAGGTTTTTTTGCCGTTTGGTACTCTTTTTTCTTTTTACTTTTTCTGCTTGTTTAGTTGCTGAAAGGGTGCCCAGGTAAATGTGAGGAGTTTGGGTAGTGGGACTAAGATTTTACATGAACTTGGGGCCAGATTAATGCTTGTAGTATTATTTTCCCCAGTTTGAAACACTGCAGAAAACTGTTGAGTAAAGGCTTGTTTGGTATTTTTCTAAAACAGGGTGTGGGGAGAAATGAAAATTATCACAAGGCATTGACAGGTGTGATCCTAGGCAATTTTCTTAGCCTTTTTCCTGGAAACATCAAATTTGTTATATTTTCATTTTCATTGAGAACTTTACAGAAGAACAGATTTTTTATATCTTCATTTATATTTTGAATTCATAATTCCAGAAAATGCATTTCAAGGTTAGACAAACATACTCTAGATCTATATTGGAGCCAAATACAGTATGGAAACAAACTTAAGCCACTAACATACATTTTCCATTTTCTTCCCTTTTTTTTCTCAGAAACCAAACATATCAGTTTTATCTATTCACATTCATTTTATATCTTTGTTGTGTCAATGATTCAGGTATCTGAATTGGGCTTGAAGAAAGAAGTGAGAGAGATGCTCCCCATTATTGTATTCAAGGAAAGCTTCTCTGTCTCTGATACACAGTGGTTAGCATTCTTTGTTTAATTTTGTTTGTTTTTCTCTGATTGTTTATGTTATCCCTCATGTGATTTTTTGTCTTTGATGCTTACATTGGGATGATTTTTGCAAACTTATTTAATAGTTAGGGATGTCAATGGGTCCGATTTTGGTCGGATTCCAGTTATCATACGTTGGATTTAGATTATTTTAATGCCGCGGGGGTCCTCCGCGGACAATATACATGGTTGGACCAGAGTCGTTATTATTGTAGCGTGTGCATTCGTGTGTTTAGGGTTGAAGCGGAAATGCTACGAGAGGAGGCGATTCCGTTATGCTATATTTTGGGTATAGGGGTATTTTTGTAATTTAGTCATATTCAGGGTTATTATAAATACCTTCCTATGTAACCCTATTTCGGAGACAGTGAAAAGGTTTAGCCGTTGTTTCCGTGGATGTAGGCACATTGCCAAACCACGTAAAATCGGTGTGTTTTCTTCGTTTCTCTTTACTCTGATTTTATCATCTTTATTTTGTAGGCACGTAGAGTCCCCTTCAATCTCTATGTTTGAAAAGCTAAAGTGCTGGCTTGAATCCGTCTCTCAAAAACCATACATTTTGCGTGATTATCGAAGCGACCTAGATATGCATTTTCTGCCATTTAATGGTTCCATTGGTTCCATTGGTGTCTCTAAGTTCGGATTATTTCTGAATTGATACCTTTGGAGGTTAGTGAGTCCTTAACAGAACCTTTGGAGGGTTGCCGATTAGTGACTCAGATTCATATGGAATTGGTCGAGTCTTGGCGTCGTGGCGGGACGTACGGTTATCCAAAAGTTCAAACTGGGCTTGAGTCTAGGACACTAGAGAATCGAGTCCCCTTGGTGGCACTAGAGGGTTTACTCAATTAGGTCATTTTAGGGCCCGTGGAATTAGTCGAGATGCATGTAAGCTAACCCGAACATTCACGGTTATCAAAGAAAAAAAAAAAGTTAAGACCAGCTTTGAGTCGAGAGCCTTTGGAGGGTTTACCGGTAGTCATCGATGCCCAGTGGGTGGTGGGGTTCATGTAAATTGGCTCGAGCATCACAATTATCAAAAAAATATATTAAGGCGAGCTTTGATACGATCCACTTGAACTATCTTTCTCGTTGCGGATGCTCGGTATGCCTCGCGAGGTACCAAGCCCAGACGACAAACTCCAACGAATCCACGCATGCGAGGCACATGCACATGGACTGCATACGACCCCATTTTGGCTACCATGCCCACCACCTGCCCGGCTCTGCCCGCCTCTCCCTCACCGCCTTACGCCGCCCAGAACTCCGGCGCGCCTCAGCTAGCATCGCAGTAAAAACGCCTCAAGAAACAGCCCCGGAAAAACACAACCGAGCGAGAACCTTGAACGAAAGGGCTGCTGCTCAGCGTATGCCGCCATGGAAGCAGACGGGCTCGGGCTCCGATGACTGTGAGGATGGTAACCGTACCCAGGAATGACGGCGAGAGGTGTAAGTTTAGGGATATCGTGTCGGGTAATTAGCGATTTGTAGCATATAGATTAGTCTAAACATCGAGTGTCGTCGTTCGAGAATGGCAGTTTGTAGTTTGTATAAGCTAATGAAGGCTGTTAGTGTTCAATTTGTTCTTCTGTATGCACTGTACTTTGATATGATCAATTCACAGCTCAATTTATTGTATGGGGAAGGAAAGGAAAGGAAAGGAAAGAAGAGAATTGGAGATATTAGATATGATGTTTAAATTAAAACACCTATTTTATGTAGATATAATTTGTTTTTAACACAATAAGTTGGAAGTAATTTTATAAATTAGGGTTGTTTTTTAATGTGATCAATGTCCGGATGTGATTGGAAAATCAGGTAGCTGAAGACTCCGATCATATTTGAATTGGATCGGAAAATATATGAGGCTTTGTTTGGTTCGTGTTTTGAAAGCTATTTTGATAACGAGTTTTTAAAACATAAGAACATCGAATATGTGTTCTGCAAAACTCTTTTTTGTTTTTTAAATTTAGTATTTTTTGTGTTTTTTATATTTTCAGAAAAAACAAACAAATAAACTAGAAACCGAACATTTGTTTTTTCCTTTTTTTCTTGTTCTTCTTGTTTTATAGTAGAAAATTGTTTTCAAAAACAGTATAAAAAATAAAAATAAAAACAGGTCTTATATATCTAAGATATGATATTTAATTGCCAATAAGACCTAACTCACGTGGTTAAGATCTCAAACGGGTCATCGGGTCCCAATATGAAGTGAATAGATGTCCAAAAAAATATATGATATTTAATGAGTATATATATATATATATTTATTTATTTATTTATTTATTTATTTATTTATTTTTTAAATGTTTAAGATAAGAATTATAGTGCATTAAAAGATGGGATATTTACATCTTATATCTTTGCTTAAAATTTACATATCCTAAAATAGAAATGATATAAAAAATTGGATATCTAACATGTATCAGAAAATATCTTATTTCATATTTAATTGAATTAAAAATTAACATAAAGTATTGAAATAAATTCCTCATTTTTTTACATTTATTTATTTTATATTATTTCATAATATTTTATTCTTTCAAAATTTTGTCTAGACTAGGACTTGTGTTTGGATGTGTGAGTGATAGGTTTTCGACATTATTCAACGACCCACTTAGTGATGCATTATACTTACTTATCTAGTAATATTGGATTTATTAATTAGGTAATTTTAAAATAATATAAATTATAATTAGTGCGTGATATCTAATACAAATGTATATAATGGATTAATTTAGATTAAATATTAGTGTATAATAATTAAAAATTGAGTCGATATGGGTAGAGTCGGCGTGTTATGTGGATTGACATGAAATATAATCAGTTTATTAAACGGAGTTATGTGGATCAATCACAATTTAAGCGGCTTGTGATTATCTTCATTGACTTGCAAAATCGTATGGTTTGTGTGGGTGTTATAAGTCATATCAAATTTTGTCAAACACCCGATACAGCTTGACCTCTTAACCTTTCGGTATTTAACATTATTAGCTTGAAATTACTTCCTCTTATCTTACCCCGTATCGATTTAATAAAACATAATTATAAGAATTTTGCATTTTCATATATTTTTCATCTTTCTATGTAGATTACAGATATTAGCTACTTAATTTATTGATTGTCATAAATAAAGCAAATTGGAAGAAAGAAAACCCTCTGGTATTAATTATATGAAAGATTCATTAAATCGTTAAATCATTGTGTTTATATATGTCCTAACTAAGTCAATACATAATTTATTACACATTCTAAGTAGAAGATTATCTTCTCCCTTAAATGACTTCAACTACATCATTTCAACAAATATTTGAAAGTTTCAAATTGTTTTTTTTTTTTTTCCTGAAATCGTCATCTCCTCTGGAAACCCTAGTTCTTTTCCTCCCCGTTAAAAAAGAATGATGGTTTTTTGTCTTCTTGTGCAAAATCAAACCTACCATTGTTATGCTGAGATCTAAGTTTTACTCTCTGATAAAGTGGTTTCTTCGGCCGATGTGCCATAGTACCATGGGGCAGGCTGACTACTCCCATTAACGAGGCGGAGCCGATGATGGCTGATCGTTAGGATGATGGCCCAGTCTACGAGCCCAATCGTTCTCATTTACAAATCATGTGTCAAACGTCGTCCACTCTTAGGGTAGATCTTGTGTACCACCTAGGTGTCTCTCATAGTAGATTAACCTCTTTAAAAAGACATCCGGATGACCTCTCTGAACTTGAATAAGTGTAAGTAGCGTATAACACCACAGGGTGGTCGAACATTCAACAGAGGCGAGGAAAATCTGGACAGCCGGCGGGTCTATCTCAGAAAGGAAGAACAAGTCATGGCGAAAGAGCGCCACCTTCCTTAGTTTAGGAAGGGAAATCATCTACTTTCCATAGAAAGAGGATCGCCTTCCTTATTGATAAAAAGCAGGAAAGAACAGAGGAAAAGGCACGAGATTCCATACTGAAAAAATGGCATTTTCACTCTCCAGATAAAAAAAGAATCTAACTTAAACATCGAAGAGGCGGCGGGCAAACCACCATCGTGTTCTTGTTTGTTTTGTAGGTATTCGCTAGCTAGTTCATGCTTCGACGGTTCAGTAATTCAGAAAGTTCAGGAGACCACAATTGGTGTCATTTGTGGGAAACACCAAGCAAGAACTCTCATAGGTGATACGCGAGAGCTTAGGTACACCCAATCCCGAGTGATCTCCCATCTTCAAAGCTTGCACTTCAATCATTCCACATAACCATTTCAGCTATCGCCATGTCTAGCAATCCAAAGAAATCAGTCTATCAAAGATCGCCCGCCGGCATCAAGCACTGAAAGTACAGTTGCGAACAAGCCAAAAAATGGCCGAATTACGAGCACGCGAACCACTGCAAACAGAGAATGAACGCGATGCGAACCGGCCTGAGACTAACCGGTGAAACTAGCAAGGGCCTCGCCCATCCCGCACCCCCAACCGTCAAATAAGGGTAAAGAGCCTATCCTCACGGGAGAAAAGTGATCCCCAAATAGAAGATGAATTATCTTTCCGGCGTGCCTCCGCTCGACCGCTTCACTCACCTTTAACGCAAAGGCTGACTCCAAAAAGAGGCCCCCGCGCCGATCCAGCAGATCCGACAGTGGCGCGCGCCACCAAGTACGAAGAGAGGCTAAGATGGCTGCAGACGCCTATCTTAACTCGGTCTCGAATATGTGCCTATTCGCCGTGGGTGTGGCCTCGTCCGCCTATGCATCCACCCAACTGGCTCTATCTCGCATTTAGTTTCTTTTCCCGCTGTCTGAGGGCCAGAGGATATGTTGTCCTCACCCCTAGGCCCACATATTTTAAGTTACGAGCCCCTCCCCCATCGTGGCTTTGATATGCCGTCATTTGCTATGTACGATGGCTCTATCGACCCGTACGACCATATGCGCCGATTTGGGACCAAACAATGATTCTAGCGCGTAAATGACCGCCTCTGCGCAAGGTATTCCCGGGTCAACCTGAAGGGGCCCGCCTGCCCGTTCCACAAACTCCCGAGGATCTAGAAAACTCATTCAAATGAATCGTGGGCAGATTCATTTCCAATACTTATGCTCTGGCCCGATATAAAGGAATCATCACCACTCTAAGCCATCCGCCTGGAAGATGAATCTATCTCGATTTCACCCGGGTTTGGGCAAATTCAACAAATCGATATTTACAAAGATGGACGCTAAGCCCGTTGTAACTTTCAAAAGCTTCGGGCCTACTACCCCTTTCTCTCAATCTCTGTCCCTGGATTCTCCCGCAACAATGGAAGAACTATATCGACGGGCAAATAAGTATTCCACACTGGAGGATAATATCCGGGCCTTCCCAGACAGTAATGATAACTGCTCAGAACAACAAGGAAGCCACTAAGGGCCAACCCGAACAGAAAGGAAGCCAGAACAAGAATCAAAAGCGCTCCCAAGAACAGTCAGAAAAAAAGAAGAAGCCTCCCCAATTCACCTTTCTCAACATCTCTTATGACTGGCTCCTACCTCTCATCCAAGACCACCCCGATTTTAAATGGCTCCCACCGAGGGCGACCAACTAACGCAATCGATCCCTCGAGGTGCGACGTCATAGGGACCACGCTATGAAACCAACCGCCGCCGTGCCTAAAGTTCCTGGTAGAAAATTGATACTGGCCGCACCTCGTAACATTACATCTCAGAGCCGACTACGGGAACAGAACCGCCCTCACGACGTAAGTACTTCTAGTGCCGAGCACCCATTCGAACCCCTACCACCATCAACTTCATCAGCCGACCGATGACCAATACCAAATTCAAACGACAGAAGAAAATCTCGTGGCGTACCATCTCGAGCTCTGATAAACACCATCAGAATTCCCTGAGAGCAAGACAAAGATCCAGCCACTGACGTCCCATATCCTCTTCCACCTATAAACCCGACTGTAATAATACCTCATTATGACGCCAGACTCTACCTCAGATAATAATTTTGAGGTAATGAGAGTCCTGTTGATCCTGAGATAAATACCCGACTGCAGACCTTCCAAATTTTCCAAAGATATGAAAATCTCGCTTGTTTCATCTCAACTTAAGGCAAAATTTGTCTGGGTTCAATGGGGTCACCAGCATTGATCGTATGGGATATTGTTCTTCGGCCACAAGGTGGCCTGCAGAACATAGCAAGTATTGTTTCGCAGTTAAGGACTGGGACCATACAATGCTATCACGGGCCTAAGCCGGCTACACGCTATGAAAGCATCCCCAACCTATCACCAAACCATCAGCTTATCCGACCGCATCCCGGCAGTCGACTGTGGTAGCCAATTAGCCGCCTCGTCACATATCGCCATCTAAGACAAGAGCGTGAAAAAGGCGAACCCTCTAACGGCTCGCCCCCCAAAATTCAACCCTCAGAATAGCAATCACATATCGCTGCCCGGGTCGTTATGGAAGACAGGGAGTAGTTGGCAATAGATCCCCTGGAGTCCATACTCATAAGCGGGCCCGATAAGTGCACTTATGTTAGTTCCTCCGCTCCTGAGATAGCGGGCACGATTGCAACAAATACTACAAGCTAACGCCGACGTATTCGCCTAGACCCATTCTGATATGATAGGAATAAGCCCCATTTACGCTCTCCTATGCTCTTAAATGTCACTTCATCCGCATGTAAACCTCACAGCAGTAAAGAGTAAGGCACTATCACCCAAACCGCCACCAAGTCATCCAAGCCGAGGTGGAGAATCTTTTGAAAGTTGGGTTTATCAAAGAAGTCAAATGCCCAGAATGGCTTGCCAACGTGGTGGTAGTTCCTAAGAAAGGGGGCAAGTGGAGAGTATGTGGACATACGGATCATCAAGCTTTCATATGATTCAAATGGCGTAGTCATACCACACAAATAAGTCATATCAAACTCTCGCTCACAAGATGTCATTAAACATCTTAGATTACCAATCGCAGAAATTTGAAATTCTCGCTGGTTCTACTATTTACCCGAATGATGTGTCATCCTCTAATATTTTTAGTATTTTGGTTTCTGTGTTCATATGTAATGTGCCGCGACATGCCCAGGTGATGTCGCACAGTGGCTCCAAGTGTGCATCAATCGCAGCTTCACCGGGAGCAACGCTGGATTGGGCATCGAGCAAATACGACATTGGCTTGATGCCGCCACATACCTCTTGTGATGTCGCAATGTCGCCTCAAAAAGACTTCGGAAGGTCGCCTCAACCGATGCTGTGATACCGCTTGCGTCGCTGACACGCATTCTCAACTAAATGAGCAAGTCAGGATGCCCTAAAATTCGGCGCTCGCTGACAACTATCAACTCCATCGAAAACCCGTGGACATCGTGACAACTCGACACCACACTCCCCGCCCTACGACGATCCACTTCACAAAGTCGAACAAATCTTCGATGTAATCGAGTTTATCGGGATTCAAACTCTCTTACTTTCTCAGCTCACCTAGCGGCGGAACTCAAAAGAAAACAAGACAACAACAGTGGGAACCAAGCAAAGGTAAATGTCACAAATATCGCCAATGTCGTGGACATTGGCTGTGGAATGTCGCAGAACATAACGACATCAATCACCGAAATTCTCTCTTTAAAAAAATTCCTCTTATCTTATCCTCAGACGATTTAATAAAACATAATTATAAGATTTTTGCATTTTCTAATACGATTCATCGTGACACCTTCACGATTGGCTGGCAATTCATCATACTCTCACAAAACTCGGGCATATGTCATGCACCAAGCCCGAGAACCGAAACTAACCAGCCAATTACCCAAATCCCAACAACACTCCACACACCAAGCCTATCACAGTATCACGCACTTGGGCTTGGAGCAAGACAAGGGTAACGCTTGACCAATACGAAAACTCCGTTGCCGCTCCACCTGCTACGTATTTCGCCCCCACGACACCCATCACCATGGTAGACCCAGAACCAATTACAAGAGACCATGTGGCATCCTTTAGTAGTATAAATTGACCAATTTGTAATCAGAAAAGCATATACAATTCTTTACGCAATTAGAGAGAAATAAAAATTCTTTGGAAGGTTTCGGGCTTTCCAGATATTAGCTACTTAATTTATTGATTGTCATAGAAGAAAGGAAATCCTCTTAGTATTAATTTTCTGAAAGCTACATTAAATCATTGGGTTTATATGTCCTAACCAAGTCAATTCTTAATTTATGACAAATTCCAAGTAGAAAGTTCTTCTCCCTTAAATGACAATAACTACATCACACTTAAAAAAAAAATTGGAAAGTTTCAAATTCTTTATTCACACGACAATTTAAAAATTTCATATTAAACCAAAGACATCATTGTCTTTTGAAGAAATATCTCCATTATTAAATTTATATATTCAATATTTTCCAAAGAAACCATTTCAAATCTCATTTTATGTTGAAATAAATGGTTCGATACAATAGTAAAATGCGAAAACACCAAGATTTTATGTAGGCTCATATGAAAAATCACAGATGAAACACTGAGTAAAACCCCTCTATTATCATAATATATTCCTATTTTTTTCATAAAAATCATAATATAAATCTTCGGGTCGAATATAAAGTCAAAATCAAATTTGGATCACAAATCAACAACATCAAACTTATCAACTCCTCAAAAATTAACATAAATTTAATATTATTATTTCGATTTCTCCCTCTCAATGAATTGATGGAACATGCAATGGCCCCATGAAGGTGTCAAACTAGTTCATAGGTGGTTCTTTCCAACATAATAATATTTGAATAAAAATAAAATAAAATAAAATAAAATAAAAGTATCATAGCCCAATATTTATATTAAATTTTCAATTTTTTTATTAACATTCGAAGAAATTATTCTTCTTTTCAATGTTATTAAAAAAGGGAAATAAAATTTGTTTCAACTATTTCCTTCCTATATTTCTTTTTTTTTTCTTGTTATTTTTCTTAATATTTTCATTATTTTTTTAGCATTTTCTGATAACTTTACCACTGTGGAGGTAAATGGAATTTTTTTTTACATAGCAATTAAATTGTGGCAAATCAAAAGGAATTTTACATCTTAAAATTATTGATATTTTTATTTTTTTTAAAAAAACATTTTTAAACCTTTATTTGTGATACTTGCTTTTGCTGGGACTAAAAATATAAATTAAAAACCTATCCCAAATAAGACTTCAAAAATTTATATATATTAAAATTTATTTTATATTGAGTGTAAGTTTAACATTTTTTTACTCAGGGTTGAGTTGTTGGGTGTATTAAAAAATCAAAAACAAAAAAATATTTTTCCTTGAGAATAAAATTTTCTTCAGACAATATTATAAGTAATTTTCAATATTATAATCAATTTTTAATTTAAAAGCTGTTTCTATCCTCTTCTCTTCGTCTAAAGGTCCCTATTACCTTTGAACGTGTCTTCCATTTATGTGAGAATCCATGCCAACCCATGAATGACTCCCACTCTAAGATCATCATCATCCACTCTAAGATCATCATCATCAACATTCAACAGTCTTCATAGATACCAAGATTTAAACAATCTCTGAAGTTGGTCAACGCCACAGCCCTCAATCGCCACAATCATTACAGTCCTCGGTGAGTTCTAAAGTGAAATCTTTCTGTCGATTCTTTATTTGTGTGCTTGATCTGATAGTGGGTGGGTGTTTGACTTCATTCTTGATCTGATCTTGGTGTTCTATGGATGAATTTTGGTGGGTTTGTGTCCAATTTCTTTCATATTTGTTTTCATGAGATTTCACTGTTTGGGAGATGGGTTTTTGAGGGTTTGCTGAAATGCTGATATGTAAACTTATTGGGAAAAAGTCTAATGGGTGTGTTTGACTTCAATTTGACCTTCTGATGTTCAACCTCATTGATTTTGTTTTTTTGTTTTTTTTTTTTTTGAATTATTTGCCACAGATTGCAATTGTTGGGAAATGGGTTTTTGTGGGTTTGATTCAAATGCTGATATGTGAGTTCTTTTGGATTGATAATCATAATCCTGAAAAAGGGTTTTAATTTTTTTTTTTTTTATGTGGAATTATTGTGGAAAACCCTAAACAGGCATGTGGGATTTGGTCTTTCTGGGCCTTTTTCTCCGAATTTTGAATATCTGGCTGAAGAACTGTGTTGGTATCTTTTGGAGGCTTTGGATTTTTTCTCAGAGGAATTGCTAGCATTTTGTTTCGTTTTCGCCTCATTTTTTGAAGAGTTCATTGGAAGAGTTTTTCGTCGAATCAAGGTTGCTTAGATTCTCGAAATAGCAAAAATCCAGGCCGAATTTGAAACCCTAGAAGAAGAGATTCGAAACCGAATTCAAAAGAAGTGAATTGAGAGTGTTGATGAAGGTTTTGAAACTGGGCGGTTGGAAATAATCGCCTCATTTCTTGAAGAAATCATTGGAAGAGTCTCAAGGTTGCTTGGATTCTCGAATTATCCAAAAATCCAGGCCGAATTTGAAGCCATAGAAGAAGAAATCCGAAACCGAATTCAGTAGAAGCGAATTGAGAGTGTTGAGTGTTGAGGATTTTGAATCTGGGTGGTTGAAAATAATCGCCTCATTTCTTGAGGAGTTCAGTGGAAGAGTTTTTCGTCGAATCAAGGTTGTTCAGATTCTCAAAATAGCGAAAAATCCAGGTCGAATTTGAAACCATAGAAGAAGAGATCTGAAACTGAATTCAGAAGTGAATTGATAGTGTTGATGAAGGTTTTGAAACTGGGTGGTTGGAAATAATCGTTGAAGGGTTCATTGGAAGTCTTTTGTCGAATCAAGGTTGCTTAGGTTCTCGAAATAGCAAAAAATCCAGGCCGAATTTGAAACCATAGAAGAAGAAATCCGAAACCGAATTCAGCAGAAGTTAATTGAGAGGTTGATGAAGATTTGAAGCTGTGGCTAAATAATCATCATTTCTTGAAGAGTTCATTGGAAGAGTCTTTCGTCGAATCAAGGTTGCTTAGATTCTCGAAATAGCCAAAAGAGATCCAAAACCGAATTCAGAAGAAATGAATTGAGAGTGTTGATGAAGGTTTTGAAACTGGGTGGTTGGAAATAATCGCCTCATTTCTTGAAAAGTTCATTGGAAGTCTTTCGTCAAATCAAGGTTGCTTAGATTCTGGAAATATCCAAAAACAAAACCAGGTTGCATTTGAATCCTTGTGAAGAAGAAATCCAAACCAAGTCAGAGAAGAATTGATAGTGTTGATGAAGATTTTTTGAAACTGTAAAAGGAAAGAGTCGCCTCATTTCTCGAAGAGTTCATTGGAAGAGTCTTTTCGTCGAATCAACGTTGCTTAGATTCTCAAAACAGCCAAAAGAAATCCGAAACCGAACTCAAAAGAAGTGAATTGAGAGTGTGTTGATGAAGGTTTCGAATCTGGGTGATTAGAATCATCAGTTGCAGATCAAATCGAGGATAATATTTATATGTTTTATCGATGGAATCGATCGAGAACACGGTTCATTACTGCTGTGTCTCAAAGGGTAGTAGACTTCTGTATGCATATACCAACGGACGCAATGAGATCGAGAATTTGGCCGCCTTGTGCCTGGAAAGAGTTCCCGTTTTTCAAATGGTATTTCCATGTCATGGAGAAGAAAACTTTCTGGGTTTTTACGGAAGACATCTAAGAACTCGCTTATTTCGCCATCGCCGATCTTGCCCGAAATCCAGGAGTTCTGCAGTTTCTAGAACACGTAAGAGATGAATTCAAGAAGGTAGCAAGAAAGGGTTCTCGAGGAAGTCCTTCGAGTTTCAACTTTCTCAATTTACAGGACCAGCTCGTCCCCGTCGTCCATCGCTTGATCTCGTCGTTACAGCATGTGTCTCCATTGCCGCACCCTGTCGGTCTTTCTCCATCTCCATCTCCATCTCCGTTGCCATCGCCAGGCGACGCAAACGGGCAAATGGAAGCTGCCAGTTCCACGAAAGCGCCATTGTTGGGAAAGCTCAGCAAGCAGGAGAAGGAGAAGAAGAAGAAGGCATGAAGGATCCTTTGGCCATTGTACGAGAGACATCGAGATGGAGGAGCACCGGAAATCCACAGACAGAGGAGGGATCAAGATCGATTCAGGAAACTCGGATTCCGTTTCCCAATGCGGCGTCGGTTCTTCTTCGAAGGATCTGGGTTCGATGAGGATGATCAGGCCGGGCGGCTCTCAAAGCATCATCCGAAAGAAATGGTGCCGCCATGTGAGGATTGTTCTTGCAATCGACGCGGCTATATGCTTGATCCTGCTCTGTATATGGCTGGTGATCTGCCATGGCTAACGTATCCGTTGAATTCAATTCGAATCCCTTCTCTTTCGCTCCTCAGTTTTGAACTTTACTATGAACCCTAAAATTGAGCTGAGAAAATTCAAACTGATGTATTTACAGATACAGAACTGCTGCTTATAGATCGAGTTCTGACGGGGTAAATACACATCTGAAGGTATGTTCTTCAAATTACCTAGCGTTATTATTCTGCACAGAATCTCATGTATATGTATAAGGATGAACATGTTAGATTTAATGATACATTGGCTTTTCAGTTTTTTTTTTTTTTTTTTTTGTTATAATTTATAATCTTAAATCTTAAAAGGTGCATGCATTTTTCTTTGTTAATTTATGTGCAGAAATGCAAGGGTTTTACGGATTAAGAGTTTTATAAGGTATTTTCTCGGTATTGTTAGCATCACAAAATCACAAAACCTTAGGATGTCCACAATACCGAGAAAATATCTCACAAAACTCTCAATCCGTAAAACCCTCACAATTTACATAGAACTTTATCTTAGAAGTGCAAAAGGATTATTATATGCAATGTTTTGAAACCGATCGACTGCCTGGCCGACTGGCCGACCGACCACAAAACCAACCGGCTCAATGCAAAACTCCCTTTTTGATCAATCTGATAAGAATCCTGACGAACTGCCTGCTTCAGCCAACTCGAATCCGCTCGCTCCCACAATTTTTTTTTCTCTGGTTAAAACAACACCGCGATTCTTTTACATCGAAACTACGTCGTTACTTAATTGGGAAAGCGTTGTGGTTGGGGCCAGAATTCAAAAAATTCAATTAAATACTACTGCGCTTTGGCGATTCAAACACGGTTTAAGTTACAGTCAATCATTCTAATTGACAAGGTCATTATCGCGATTATTTTATATATTAACAAAATTATATATTAATACTACTCAAGATAAATAAGTTTCTTCAATTTTTAATATGTTTTCATATTTAAACATTATACATATTTTTTTAAAATAAGTTTTAAAATATTTTATTTATGTAAAAGTAATAAATAATATCTTAAATATTAATTATATATTTTAAAATTTAAATAATATATTTATTACGCTATCTACTCAATCCTATGCTCGATCACCTGTCGACTAAAGGAACTGCAACCAATAACTTTTCCGATTACCATCACCCGATTTTTAAAACATTGATTATATATTTCCTTTTGAACCCTTTATAGGATTTTTGTCTAAAAGGTGTTTATCACTGAGTTACGGTTTGTCCTAGTGGGTTTATAACTACTTGGGTTCCCGTCGAGTGAATACCACCTAAGTGGTTGTAACAGTGGTATTAATGCGATTGCCCTCATTTAATTCTCATCCCTAATTGTGGAAGTGTCGCCAAGATGGAGTCTCCTCAGAAATCACTCCTGCCTCTAACATCGATTCTAAAAGAGTGATGGATTGTTATGATCCAAATAATTTTAATTTTTTTACTTTTAGTTTCACCAATAAAATATTGAAAGAAAATTAAATTTAACTAAATTCAGTTCAAAATTTATAACTTTTAATTATTTAATATATTTTTTTATAATAAAAGGAGATCAGCCCTCAAATTTTCTGACAAGCAAACATGCATAATAATCTCATTCATTAGAGTTTAAAATAACTCCTAGTTATTTCCACATCAAAATATACAAGACAAATTAATAAAATTATATAAAAATCAATATTCAAATTACAAGAATAAAATTGTTAAAAATAAATAATAAATAAAGTCTACAAGATCTATCTCAATAACAAGACATATACCTTCTTTTAAAACTATGGACCATCCCTCTAATCTAATTCTCTAACAAATTATTTCACTTTTGATTATTTCTGGGTGAAATAAATATTACATCATAGTAATGAATCAGAAAGTAAAATAAACCCTACAATCGAGTAATGACTGCAGCTCAACATATAACTCGGTTTTTTTTTGCGTTTTTTTTTTCCTTTCTCTAGTACTTTTCGGGTTCCAAAACGGAGTCGAAGAGATTTATATGGATGTCGAAACAGCAATCTGTTTAAACGAGGATTTCTTCGCCAGTAAACATACTCTGAAACGTATAGTGATGTTTGCTTTTCCTGAGCTCACAACACCGCCGAGAGCGCCGGGCCAGTTCAGGTTCGGAAAAGCCGTAGAAGATCCACGGACTGATGACAGTGCCATTGCACACCTTTGATCAGAAAAGGCAAGGAAAAAATATAAGAAAACAAATTATGACGATGATCTGAAAGAGAGTGAAAAGAACGACGATTTCGTGATCATACTTATATTTCAGCTTGGAATGGAACCCGGGAAATACTAAGGAAAAAAAATTTGAAGGAAAATACAAAATAAGTTTTAACTTAATGAATTAAGTTTATATATTTATTCAAACTCGTTTTATTTTATTTATTACACTCATAGAAAGGATTGAGACGGAGATTATGAGGAGAAATTCATAGATTAATAACGATATCGAAAGAAGAAGATGAAAGTAGTGATCAGTTTGAGAAACTCACATAGCACAGGGCTCCCAAACAAGGTAAATGTCATAACCAGTGCACAGATAAGGCCTGGCTGCATCAGAATGAAACCCATTGGAGCAAGAATCCGGTTTCGTAACATCCTCGACCTAAAAAAAGCATAAGAAAAAATTAGGGCAAACTCTGGTTTTGAAAACACGGAGCAAACTATTTTGGTGTTCTCTGAAAACTGTTCTTGTTCCCTAAATTTAGTGTTGTTTTTTTTGTTTTTTTCAAAACAAAAAAAAAAGATACCAAACGTGTTCTCCATGTTTTCCTTGTTCTCTCCCTATTTTTGAGAACATAAAACAGTTTTCAAAAACATGAACCAAACAAGACCTAAACTATTTTCTCACAACCTTGATTTTTTTCCCAATGAAACCGAATTTGACATGGTTCTTAGCTCCAAATCAATAGATGGGGTATGCTTCTCTAGCCCCATTTCTTGGTTTCTGTATTTGGATGGTTACTGTTTTTAAAAACTGTTCTTGAGAACAATTTTGGAAAACACAGAAAACATTATTTTGATGTTCTCTGAAAACTGTTCTTGTTCTCTAAATTTAGTATTGTTTTTTTGTGTTCTTTTTGTTTTATCAAAACAAAAAGAAAACTAAGACCAAACGTATTTTCTTTGTTTTTCCTTGCTCTCTCCCTATTTTTGAAAATAGAAAACGGTTTTCAAAAACAGGAACCAAACAAACCCTAAACTATTTTCCCACACCCTTGATTTTTTTCCAATGAAACCGAATTCGAAACCGTTCATAGCTCCAAATCAATAGATGGGGTATGCTTCTCTAACCCCAATTTTAGGTTTCTATGGTTAGGCAAAATGCTAATGTAATGTCCAATCTATTCAATACAAGCTTAAGGAATGAAAGTCACCTTTTCGAGATCGACCTCTTGTCTGTTTTGCCTTCTTCTTAAATTTGAGAACAGAAAACAGTTTTCAAAAACAGTAATGAAGCATTTCTTGGTTTCTATAGTTAGGCAAATGCTAATGTAATGTCCAATCTATTTCAATATAAGCTTAAGGAAAGAAAATCACCTTTTCGAGATCGGTCTTTTGTCTTTTCGCCTTCGAGCTTATGGAAGCTGACAATGTACAATGCGGTTGGTTAGACGGATCGCCAATCTGTCCCGAATCAGGGAAAAGGCGCCGGTCCCTGGCGGCTGAATACTCGATCGCCGCAACAGCTGCGTGACGTAAAGGATGCCAAAACGAACTCGCATGAGATCGAAGTTCAGCCCATTGCCAAGGATATAAACAAGAAACGCCGGTGTATAGTTGTTTCCGTTCATCAGGTGAACCGTTTGAAAGCCGGGTTTCGTGGCTCACGATTCCATTGACGACGCCTTCAGATGTAGTGTATGGCTGTTCGAGGCGGCTTGTTTTTACGCGAGTCTCGTCCACGGGGGTGTGCCAAGAGCAGGTTTCATCACGAGCGCTCGCGATTACCTGTTTAACCGATGGATCCACTATCACCGCAGCGTTTACTACCTGCAGAGTGAGAAGAAAAGACAAGATCAGAAAAAAACCGAAACCGAAACCGAAACAGGGAAGCTTAAAGCCCAGCTACCATTACAAGCAAAGACTTCGCCGAAAGCATTTTCATGTTTTTTTCCTTTTTTCTTCTTATTTTCTCCGTTGTCGACCATGCAAAGAAGCCCTGTACCTTTTTTTCATAACAAAAATAAAACGCCGTTGTCTTATATATTTTTTTCCTTTTTAAACATATCAAAACGACGTTGTTTTCGATAAGTCATTTTAACTTATCCAAAACGGCGTCGTTTTCAGTTGTACCTTGAGTTTAAAATAAAATAAAAAAGCAACCAGTGCACCAAAACGATGTCATTTTGGCCCTAAATGCCTGATTTCCGAGATTTCAACCCCTGTAGCCCCAATTCTGCCGTGTTTCAACTCTAAAAAAAAAAGTTTTAACCCGCACCTCAAGAATAGGAAACAATCATCATAAAATCATAAAATATATATTTCTGATATATGGTGCGCCACTTAAAAACTACACCTCAAATACGTCTTGCGCCTCAACTACCACATGACTAAATGTAAACTCTCTCCCAAATCCCATAGTTGAGAAAATCTTGGTTTAGTAGTATCATACATCGGTTTTTTCGACCACTGTGGCATGGTTTGGTTCCAAAATATATTTATGGTTCTTGCATTTAGGGAACTTCCGAAAAAAATTACCTGGCCATCGCCCGATTTTGCCAACTGAAGGGCAGATTTCATGAAGCTGAAAACCGATTGTGAATCCTCTTCACTGAATCCAGTAATGCCGTCGATATTGCTGTAAATAGAACAACACCAACCACAGTACAAGTTAGGATTGTTGAACAAACCATTGCTTCTTAAGATTTTATGGCAATAAGGAAAAATATATATATATCATTGTAAAACATAAAGAACGCAA